>CAIGQZ010032461.1:10055823-10071874 GCA_903798205.1 Danio tinwini | reverse complement strand
ATCATTTTAACATTGTTGTCACACAATTTAGTACACATTTATTACATTATTGTTGCCAGCTTGGGGCCTATGCATACTGTAGCATTCTCTGTGTTTTTTTCTAAAGCTGTGAGTGCAATTATCATTTTAAAAACATTGTCGTCTGGACACAAAATTTTAAATAACGCAAAATATTTTCTTTTCCATTTCATGTGCAGTTTTCACCACCAAATGTTCTGTCAAGCATAATGCAGCAGTCATTTTTGTAGTTTCGCGAGAATGAGGATAATTTTGACAATATTGTCGCCTCTGTCCAAAAAAGTTCAAAAACAAAAACAAATAAAAACGTGCACTTAGTGGATGATTATACAAATGTATACAAAAAAAATTCCTTAGCATAGTTCATTCACTAAACAGGTGACATATATTTTGCTTTACTTTCTGTCAAACTATCTTGAAGAACCCCACATTAACTCACAAAAAAACTGACAACATAAAGAATCTTGGCTTTCTTTGACGTGATGAGTGTGACAGGCGTCATCTTAAAGTCTTTGTAGCTGATTGCCCATTTAAAGCTCTGCTACGCAATTCAGCTCTTGGTTGCGAGACAGCTCTCTTTTTCATTCTGTTATCTCATCAAGCACTTCCTTGTCCCTTTTGCTTGATGCAGCTCTCTTCTCTCGCTTGGGCAAGCACAACGTCAAACTAAATATTTTCTACTCACTGTCAATGTCCCCAGTGTCCATGGCAAGAAGTAAATATGCAGTTTCACAAGGGACAAATTACTTTCCTGTTAATTTAGTTGAACAAAAACACCTGTGATTAAGCAAATATCACAATGTTAAAGGGATAGTGTGCTATAAAAAGAACATTTGCTGTTATATTTACTCACTTTCAGGTCATGCATGATATAAGAAGCTTTTGTGTTTTTTTTGCTAAAACTATGACCATTTGTGATTCATAAAATGCAATAAAATAAAATGTAACTATTATTATTTTAGCATGTTGCTATATCATGATTTTAGCTTTTATCAGTATGTTTCTAGCATGAATTAGCATGTTGTTAGCATGAATTAGTATGTGCTAGAATACATTTGCATGTGCTAGCATATATTCAGCAAGATTAGCATGTCAGTAGCCTGTTACAATTATTAGCATGTGTAAGAACAGCTAGTCGCAGTCTATGGGGCAGTTGCTAGGGTGCTGAAATTGGTTGTTAGGGTGTGGCTAGTAAGTTTAAAGGTCATCAGTGATTGGCTACTCTAAATGAGGCTAGACTAGTCTGTAGGACAGTCTAATGCAATTATAAGCTCACAAAGTTTGATCCAATGTTAAGTCAATAACTGTCTTTTACAATAGAAGTCTATGGGACAGTTGCTAAGGTGCTGCAATTGGTTTTTAAGGAGTGGCTAGGCTGAAACTATGACTCTGTGATTCATAAAATGCAATAAAATAAAACAACTAGCATGATTTAAGCATGTTGCTATATCAATATTTTAGCATGAATCAGCATGTTTCTAGCACAAATTAGCATGTTGTTAGCATGAATTAGCATGTGCTAGCATGAATTAGCAAGTGCTAGCATAACTAGCATGTCACTAGCATATTTCCAGCAAGATTAGCATGTTAGAATTATTAGAATGTTTAAGAACAGATAGTCACAGTCTATGTGGCAGTTGCTAGGGTGCTGAAATTGGTTGTTAGGGCGTGACTAGTAAGTTGAAAGTGATTGGCTACTCACTAGACTGCATTAAATGAGGCCAGACTCTGGTCTGCAGGAAAGTCTAATGCAGAGTTATGAGCTCACAAATTTTGATCCAATGTTAATAACAATTTTTTACAATATTCTATAGAACAGTGCTAAAAATGTTAAGGAGTGGCTAGGCTGAAACTATGACTATTTGTGATTCATAAAATGCAATAAAATACAATAAAATGTAACTAGCATGATTTAGCATGTTGCTATCATGGTTTTAACATGAATCAGCATGTTTCTAGCATAAATTAGCATGTGCTAGGATGACTAGCATGTCACTAGCATGTTGCTAGCATATTTCTAGCAAGATTGAAATGTCAATAGCCTGTTAGAAATATTAGCATGTTAGAACAGATAGTCTCAGTCTATGGGGCAGTTGCTAGGGTGCTGAAATTGGTTGTTAGTTCGTGGCTAGTAAGTTGAAAGGTCATCAGTAATTGGCTACTCACTAGACTGAGTTAAATGAGGCCAGTCTCTAGTCTGTAGAATAGTCTGAAGCAGAGTTATGAGCTCACAAATTTTGATCCATTGTAAAAGACTGTTATTGACCTAACATTGGAAGTCTATGGGACAGTTACTAAGGTGCTGAAATTGGTTGTTGGGGAGTGGCTAGGTTGAAACTATGACAATTTGTGATTCATAAAATGCAAGCCAATGGCATTTTAATAGTCAATACAACATATCGGCTTACATATCAAACTATATTAGATGACACACGGAGGTCTTATGAGGCAAAATGTTACTCGCTTTATTTAAAAAGGCCTCAATGTATCTTCGAGAACCACAGATATATATTTTATTTTGCCTGTATGTGTGCGTGTGTGTGTTTGTTTTTTTTTCCGCCGCAGATTTGTCAGCTGCACATTCATGATGCGAATCTCCCATTACACCACATCCCAAAGGTGCTCTATTGGATTGAATCTGGTGACTGTGGAGGCCATGCTCAACTGGTACTAATGGGCTCAAAGTGTGCCAAGAAAATATCTCCCACACCATTACACCACCACCAGCCTGAACCATTGATACAAGGCAGAATGGATTTACTTTCACTTTTACAATTCAACTTTTCGTTGTTGACGCCAAATTCTGACTGTCACTGCAGAAATCGAGACTCATCAGACATCAACTTTTTTTCCAGTGCGTTCAGAGATGCTCTTCTGCATACCTCGGTTGTACTTGAGTTACTGTTGCCTTTCTATCAACTCAAACCAGTCTGGCCATTCTCCTCTGACCTCTGGCATCAACCAAGCATTTGCACCCACAGAACTGCCGCTCAATAGATATTTTCTCTTTTTCTGACCATTCTCTGTAAACCATACACATGGTTGTGCATGATAATCCCAGTAGATCAGTAGTTTCTGAAATACTCGGACCTGCCCGTCTGGCACCAACAGCCATGCCACGTTCAAAGTCACTTAAATCGCCTTTCTTCCCCTTTCTGATGCTCGGTTTGAACTAAAGCAGATTGTCTTGACCATGTCTACATGCCTAAATGCATTGAGTTGCTGCCATGTGATTGGCTGATTAGACATTTGCAATAACAAGCAGTTGGACAGGTGTACCTAATAAAGTGGCCGGCAAGTGTATATACACAGTAATGTAGTTAAGTGTATGAAAATGTCAAACTTTGAAGCGTATAATAAATTAAATGAAAAGAAACATCTATACTCTACAGTACTTAAATCTCTCACAAGTTACCTTATCACGGAGTATAAATGCATGCACGATATCGTAAATGACATAACCAAAAAACTCTTGTCAAAAAGCAGCATCGCCATCATTCGGTAGTGAATGCAATGCCAATCATGTTAACACACTCACAAGAGCCATTACACCAGGCGGAAAAAAGCACATTTCAGCTGCAGAAGTGGCAAAAATGTTGCATATAGGTAATCAGAGTGCAGAGTTATTGATTTCGTCTTCAAAAAGGGGTTATTATCTCGTCTGCGGCGTCAATTCCATTGACTGACAAGAGTGTAGCTAGAAAAGGACTGCTCACCTGATGGGCGTCCAGATCGATGATGGTGGCACTGGCAACTCCCTCAACCCTCTCAAAGAGAAACTGCAGAGACAAACACACAAGGGAGGCTGTTAGCTTGTGCATGACAGAAGAACAAATTGCACAGAGGTTTGTGGATCTCATGACATAGCAACAATCTCAGAGTGGAATGAATGTGAGGGTGGGGAAAAAAAAGAGAAATCAATGAACGAGTTTCAGGGAAAATAAATGGTACATGGATACAAAACATGATATTTGTAGCCATTAGTCAGCAAAATATATTTTTCTGAATAAAAGGATAAACTGTAGGGCTGGATAAGATTCTACGTGAATAGCCCAAATACCCAAAGGTTTAATGGTCTATTTATGCAAGTAATCTGTAGTCTGTTAGATTACAACTGCATTACTTTTTATAGTGTTAACAAATATCTTGGGTAGCTGGAATTACTCGCCAGTTTAGATATGAACAGGATAAAAATCTGTATTCCAACGTCTTAAAGGTGCAGTATGTAAGTCTGACACCCAGTTGTTGAACTAGGTATTGCATTCCTGGATCAAAACAAACGCAAGCGCAGGTTGCCAGATTGACGACCAACAAGGCTGATTTAAATCATATTCTAAATAAAAGCAACGGCACATGATAGAAGGAATATTTTTTTCCTATAAAAATTAGTTTTTGTTCTAACCAACACTTTGAATTAACATATTAGAAAATGGCTATTCTATTCTATTTTTTGGAGCTGAACAACTGACAATGATCAATTCATGTACACCTCATGTGCTTTTTTTCAGTATTAAATGCTAAAAGTGTGAGTTTGAATGCCATTTTAAATGACATTTATTGCCATACTAATGAAAGCAGCAGCAGATAGTTCACCTCAGATCTTGAAAATAAAATAAACCATTTGAAATTGAAGTTTAGAACTCTGACTAAAAACCAACACATATCAGTGATTCAGTATGCACATTTAATAATGTTAAAGATGTTCAATATGTTTTAAATAGATTATAAACGTTACCATTTCGTGAGTGAGTGCATATTCTGTGCTTCTGAAAGGCTGTATTTACATTTCTGTCATGTTTTGTCTAGTGCAAACAGCCAAACTGCTTATCACTGCAAATCTTGTCACATAGCGTGTTGTTAGGACTCGTCACATAGCGTGTTGTTAGGTTACAATGTAACCTGCTCACCTAATGCTTAAGTTTGTAATATTTATATTATTTTCTAATTAATAATTTCATGTGGAACTCTGAATAAACTCTGTCTGCTACAGTCCAATGGAGGTTGCATTTCACGAGTGCATGCTTTGAGAGCCTTTCTGAATGAATGACTGAAATATGCGATTTTCCAGCAAGGCAACCTGGGCTGCTGAAATAAAATTGGCTGAAGTGGCATTGGGCGGGTTAAAAAAACCCAAAACAAAGACAGTGTTCCGGCACGGAAAACACATTTTTAAAGCTGAATATCTGACTTCAGCATTGTCTTCAGCATCAGCAATGTTCACTTGGCATGTTTCTCAAATATCTACAAACATATGATGGTATTTTTATGCTTTAAAAAGAGTCAAAAACTTACATACAGCACCTTTAAGGCCAGGACACACTAAGCCATCATTGGGCCATCTGTGAACATTTGTCAGGCTAGTTTGTTTGATATGTTCCACAAGGTTCTTCTCGTCTTGCTCACGTCAGAGGGAGTTTGCAAAATCAATGTAGCACGTCAGCAAATTAGTGTTCTGATTTGCTGTTCAGCTACTAATCAGATTGCGAGAACACAATCGAAGTGATGACACCAAGCAAATGACAAATATCAATAGGGAACTCAAAGAAAATGGATGCCATTTTTTAAATATTTGCACATGATATGGATTATTAGATTATCAGACATATCTGCACAGGCAAATCCCTCTGTGGTGAGCAAGAAGTTATAGGAAAATAGTATGTAAACAAGAGATGGTTGACGTGAAACTGACGTTTTGACATGATGTCAAGATCCTGAACTGCAGAGGTTTCAAAATACTGTTCCGAAACGTTTCAAACACCTAGGTCACATGACTAAAGTGATTCAAAGGATCGCTAACTACACAAGCATTCCAAGACCTGGCGAATCTGTGTTTGATTGACAGGGTCGGAAATGAAACCCCAATTTAGTGGACTGTAGTCTAGTGGACCATGTGTGGGCATAATACAGCTGTGCTGCGAGTGACTTGAGTTTGAATCCTGGCTTGTTCAAGCATTCAGAAATTGTGACTTAATGTGTTTTATTGATGCAGATTTTTTCACATATTTATTCCCAAAGAGTTAATACAGATGTCAGATTTATGTTAAAACAAAAAACACAAGAACGGAGCAATAATTTAACACATTTTAAATGACTATAACTGCTTTATTTTGGATTCAAACCTAATACATCTGCATGTTAGTCAACAACACTAACCACTCTATTAAATCAGCAAAACGACATATAATTCCTCAATTCACATAACTACTAAAAATAGCAATACTTAAAAATACCACTAGGTCACGATAAGTAGACATGGGTTTCGAAGCCTTGACACTTGACAATACAGACTACTGCCACCTGCAGGTATGAAAAGGTACATCATCTCACAAAGACGCAGAATGTACATTCTTGTTAAGCCGGCTGTCGTTTGTTTGGTTTGTTCATGCACAGCTTTTTAGTCCAGATGGGACCTGATGCAGGTGACAACCCAGTCAGTTTTTGTCACTGCTTGTTTTTTGCCATCAGATTGCTTTGTAAAAACATATTGGACTGAAAAGTTACCAAATGCAGTGACCAAACTCACATCAGCAGAAAGAATCAAAATACATGTTAATCTTTGCTGAGAAACATGCTGTGAGAACAGAAAATTGGCCCAAAGTTCACTTAGGTGAAATCTGACTTTTTGGGTCTGATGGCGAACAATACATTCATTGTCCAGTGTGTGAAGTGTGCAAGGATTAATGTGTAAAGGATGAATAAGAGTCTTGTGGGCAGATTTAGTAAACAGGCCAACTCAGAGTTCAATCCCATAAAAGCGCAGATGGAAAAGTGGCAAGTTTTGCAAGAGATCTACTGACAATTCAAGAAAACAGAAGCAACAGCTCATTTTCATAATGAGCAATGCAATCTACCAGGTGCAGCGTAAATAAAGTTTCAAACAAGTAGAGACGATGATAATCACTGTTTGAACGATGTCTTCTTTTGCCATACAAAAACGCTGTAAATGAACATGAGTGGAAAAATGTCTTTCTTCAACCACAAGCTCTTTGTTCTCTGCAGTTTTTCTTCTTTCAGCTTCTATATCACTGCATTTTATGCAACATTAGTTATGAGGTACGTTTTTGTGCAAATATTCAGGGTAAAGTGAAATCAGCAAGTAAAACACTTAGCAAAATTTTATTTAATCATCTCCTCCCATACATTTTACCTCTAAAAGCAAAACTGCTTAGACGCATATCCAATTCCCTTTTTTAATTTTCACTGTCTTTAATAGTGGACTCAGAGCACTCTTACTATCCTCAATTAAAGTTTAATAACTTATTACTAAATTCAGATAAAACTGAGGTCTTATTGGACCCAAAAACCTCACAAGCAAAAACCTACAACACTGTCTAACCCTTGATGGGTTCTTATAGCAGTCCTCATCTTCAGTCAAAAATTTGGGGGTGATTTTTGATAGCAATCAGTCGTTTGAAGGCCAGCTTTCAAGCATCTGTAAATCTGCATTTTTTCATCTTAAAAGTCTTTCAACTTCAACATATGCTATCAATGTCTGATGCGAAAATAAGTTTATTCATGCTTTCATGACCTCTCGATTAGACTATTGTAATGCATTACGAAGCGTTTGCATTGTTGGCCTAATTAACAAACTTCAGCTAGTTCAAAATGCAGCTGCTAGAGTGCTTTCTAGAACAAAGAAATATGATCACACTGTATTATTCCAGTTCTTTCATCAATGCATTGGCTCCCTATTAAATGTCGTATGAATTTTAAAATTTTATTGATTACCTACAAAGCCCTGAACTGCTTAGCTCCCCAGTATTTGAGGGAGCTCCTGGTGTATTATTGCCCCTCATGTCCACTATGCTCAAATAATTCTGGACAATTGATTATTCCCAGAATATCAAAATCAACTGTAGGTGGTAGATCTTTCTCATATCTGGCACCTACACTCTGGAACAGCCTTCCTAGCACAGTCCGAGGAGCAGACACACTCTGTCAGTTTAAAACTAGACTAAAGACATCAGCATACATATCTTTGCATTAGCATACAGATAAAACACAAATCCTTTCAACGATTGCTAGTCTGCATTATTAAGTGCAACCGGAGCCAGGAACACCTCACAAAAGACATTATAATTTGAACAGCATCTACGCTTATGTTAGTCTGTATTTATTATTCCAGAGGTTTCCATAATCCTGGACCAGGCTGTATCCTGAGCAGCTGGTGTGGTGGTTATGGAGGAGCAGAGAGCATGAGACTGATTTCTGTAAAACCCCAGTGACAGACGACTCTACGCATTGATTCTGAAGGGCCAGCCTGCACACCAGCAAGTGACCTCTTCCACATGCAGCTTCTCCGCGATGGACGTCCAGCGTTCTTCAGCGCCAAGACTGCAGCTCTGCACAAGAAGTTTGGCCAGAGCAGAAATGGTTGTGCCCAACTGAGCCTGTATTCTCTCAAGGTTTTTTTTCCTTCACTTTTGTCAATTGGTGAAGTTTGTTCCTCACCACTGTCGCCACTGACTTGCATGGTTCAGGACTTGTGGAGCTGCACATCGATAGATTTGCTCTTCAGTGTTTGGACTTTCAGCACTGAAAATTAAACCACACTGAACTAAACTAAACTAAACTTCAACTGAAAATTGGACTGACACAGTTTCAGTTTACTATAATCTTCTATGTTAAGCTGCTTTGACACAATCTACATTGTATAAGCGCTATAGAAATAAAGATGAATTGAACTGAATTAATAAACAGGGTAGTTTTTTGTATATTAAGGATTTGCACTACAAAATGTTGGCAAACCTGGCCCTTAATTTAATTCTTTGTTATTTTAAAAATATAACAAATTTATGCATTTAAAACATATCTACTTCAAAAACAATTAATTCAAATACTTAAATATTTGTTTTGTGTTTCAAATTAAAGGATTAGTTCAACCAAAAATACAAATTCTGCTATTAATTACCCAGGCTTTAGGTGTTACCATCCCGAGATTTTCACTCATCTTCGAAACACAAATTAAGATACAGTTTTTTAGAAACCAAAAATATTCCATGTGACTTCAATGACTCAATTAACTTCACCATTAATCATAATAAGCTCCAAGAACACTTTGCCATTTTTTTTTAAGACAACCTTTTTCATTTGATGTCGTCAGCATCAGATTAGGGTACGCTTTTACTATGTACAATATGATTCTTGCATGTTGCGCTGCTGACTCAAATGGCAATGTGTTGTACAAAAGTGTTCATGGAGCTACATGATTACTAAAGTCACATGGAATGCTTTTGGTTACATTTCTGGACTTTGAGCATCTCTGGACCCTTGTTGTCTATAAAGGATGAGGAAGGTCTTAGATTTTATCCTAATGTTCACATCCTAAATGTGAATTAAGGTCTCAGACAATTGGAACAACTTAAGAGGGAATATTTAATAACAGAAATTTCATATTTGAGTGAACTCATTCGTTAACTCAAATGTGAATGGTATTAGGTAAAATCAGTAGGGAACTGTCAAAGGCTTGTTTAAATCAAGGGGAATTCTCATACATCCAATCACAACTGGACAGCATTAATGTAATGTAACAGGTCGCTGGACAACGGAGTGCGGATCCAAATGCAGATTTACTTAGAATAGTAAGGCAAGCAACAGTCAACACAGGGGCAAACGGGTACATGCAAATAATCCAGAGAATGTTCACAATTCAGTATAATAAGACTCAGCACAGATGCGTGTGTGTGTGTGTGCTGTTTAAATAGTCCTATAATTGGTGCATGAGCAGCTTCAGCTGTGAGTGTTTGCAATCAGACTTTTGTAGTTTAAAACAGGAACTGGTGTGTGTGAGCGGTGCATGACTGGAACTTGTAGTCTCTATATCGGCAGATTTGTAGTCCTTAGCAATCTGCATGTTTACCAGTGATCTGCCAGGATTAGATTTCTGATAATTGTGACAATTAAATACAGGTGCTTACAATGGATAAAACATGTTGAGTTTGTCCACTTTCAACCATTTACTGAATTTTTCTAAAACACATTCAGGTGGACTGCTTTGGTCTAAACCCTCATTTGGTCAAATGCATTCACACAGCCAAAAACACCACATACTCTCCACCTGCTGACCAAACATGCGAGAAAGAGCACCAAAACAAGGTATTTCACTGCACTGCACCAAACACATGGTTTACGATCAAAATGAAAGTCATTCACATCCTTTCCATTCACTTATTTTCCCACTGCACGTACTGTAAGCCACATGAAATGAGTTTGTTCATTCAGCTGTACTCGTGCATCACACTGAGCGCTTCTGTGAAAGTGATGTAGAGCATGATAAAACTAGAGGAAAAGATCACAACCAAATCAAGTGCTCACAAGACACGCATCTGAACATGTTCAAATACTGTTAGTGGTAATGAGTGACCACTTCTGATCAGATCACTGAAAATATGGGGCCATAGTTGTCACTTTTATTTTTATAGTACTTATACAATATTATAGATCCACTTGGAAACAAAGACATTGTAGGGTTGCACAATTAATAATACAATTGACCCCTCACTAAGCTCCGCCCTCCTTAGTTACTATTGTCACGCCTGTCAAGCTTTCGTGCCTGGCACGTCTATTATAATATGTATGTGCTGGAGTCAGACATTCCCAGGGATATAATTAGATTTGGCGAACAGGTGAGATATCCGATAAAGCCAGACAAAAAAGGACTGCAGTATGCATTACAGGTGTATATTCACGACATAATAGGCAACCAATTAGAAAATAATTTAATCAAAATTGAAGCTAGGTTAGCCTAGCCGCCTCACACGCTGACCATTCAACAGCTTAGTTCATGCACAGCAGGAAAGGTGAAAATTAAAAATAATCAAATAATAACTACAGTATTTAAACCGTGATTTCTCTTTTTTAGCCAGAAAGCCTGATAGATTAATTGTTGTGCAATGAATATAGCGTTACTAACTGACAAGGAAACACGCATGGACAGTGCTTCTACATAATTAATTCATAGAAAGAACAGCCAGAAAGGGGAAATTAATGGATTTGTGACAAATATTAGCAGCATTGACCCATAACAATGTACAGTACCTATAACTAACAGTATGTTTGTGTGCTTTTTATACCGTTTTATTTTAATTTGCAGTTAAGTGGAAGAAATTAATGAATTGAAATGCAAATCAAAGTATAAACAGCAGAAGTGAACAAATAAGATTTTCCCTACCAGCAAATGTTAATCAGACACCAAATATGAAAGCTGACACTAAACTGCTATAACGTCTTGACCAATGACTAAATCGTCACAAGACCGACACAAACAACAGTGATTTGTAGCTCTGACATTGCCGTCAATCACTGTATGTGTCAGGAACATATATTTTAAAAAAAAACTTAACTCCGCTCCTTTAGCGCCCCTCAGAGAGCTTGATCCACATTGGCATTTCTCCACTTGGGTTTTAGGTTTTGGAAAGGGCAAAAAATTCCACCACCCTGTCCAAACTTTTAGGATATCGGGTATCAGATTTGCACAATCCATATGCACAACGCTTTGGCTTGTTTCCCTCATTTGAAAGCTTGACAGACCTCCTGTGCGTAGCTACGGTTGCTAAGCCATAACTGGTGTGTGGCAGTTTTCGGGTGTGGCTTAGCGAAGGGTCAATTAATTCAAAGCTTCTATTGAATTTTAAGAATTAAGTTTTTAATGTCTGAATCATATTTTATCCTTTTTGTAATATAACTTATAATCGTGTACAGTACAATTTATCAGACCGCCCTCAAAGTATGTTATAGCAATGTTAGAATGAAATATTTACACATTTAGGAAAAGTCAAAGTACTACTATAGTTACATTGTTTTTATTAACAAAGATATTAAATGACAAAATAAAATAAAAAATGGTCTGACTGCCTCTAAAGTTCTAGTGTTTAAAGAACATAATCAATCAAAATTCTCTCTCAAAAATATTACATATTATTTGAATTACTATTTTTTTTTTTTTGCTTGGGCCAAACTTGACTTCAATATTACACCAAGTTTGTAATATAGGCAGGATTTGTATTTGTCAGCCCTGTCAAAATTAGCCATTCTGAATGTTTGACTGGACTTGATAATAAGCCAATTATTGAATAAGTTAATTATTTTATCAAGACATATTTAATAATAATAAAACAAAAAACTGCTAAAACTGAACCTATATTGACAAACTATTTATAATATGTATATATAACGTATACTTTACAAGTGTAAACACAAAATGTGGCAGTTTAGGGGTTAACTTTTCACAATATTTATGAATAGTTCCATATTGAATCCTTATTAAAGCTCAAGAAAATACAGAAAATCTACTGTAAAATTACAGCAAAAAACATTTTTTTTTAATAACAGGAAATTTCTGTCATTTAACATCCGATATTCTACGTTTTTTTACAGCAACTGGAACGCCAGAAAAAAAAAATTATGAATGTTAAATTACAGAAATTTCCTGTAATTTTTTTTTATTACGGTAAATTTCTGTAGTTTAACCTACATTTTTGTAATTTATCGGACAGTATTTTACGCTTCTTTACCAGCACTCCAGCTTACAAAAAAAAGTAAAATAATGGATTTTTGCTTTTTACAGTATATTTCTTTGCACATATACGTTATAAATAAGAATAGTTGTATATTACTTTGTATTTGTATA
Organism: Danio tinwini; assembly: GCA_903798205.1. Lineage (NCBI taxonomy): Eukaryota > Metazoa > Chordata > Actinopteri > Cypriniformes > Danionidae > Danio > Danio tinwini. The sequence continues at coordinate 10,059,228 of CAIGQZ010032461.1, read as the reverse complement.
TATTAACTTAAATACAGTATTTTTGCTGTTCCAAAATGTGTTCTTCCAGCTCCATTTTGCACTGCAGTATTATGGTACAAACATCTCACCTTGATAGCAAGTGTGATGTCAGCATAGGCACAAAAACCTCCTCCTTTGTCGCTTGAGCAGTGATGGAAGCCTCCTCCTGCATAAAAAGAAAGGCAAGATACTAAGATACTAAGATACTAAGTTTGTCTAAATGCTGTGTTTAATTATGCAAAAAATTGTACATAATTAGCATACATTGGTTTTCCTAAAAATTAAATCAATAATTTTTAGACATATTTGAGCATATTCAAGTTTTTCTTTACATTTTTATTGTATATAATATAATTGATATTAATAAAACAACATTTATTATTATTATTATTATTATTATTATTATTATTATATAAATTAAATTTATATGTTAATTAAAATCAACTTAAATATCAACAAAAGAACAAAAATCACATTATGCAAGTTGAAGTGCAGGAAAAAAAATAGGTATTAATTTTTTTTGTGTGAGCAATATCTCGCATTGAAATAGCTCTACTCACTGAATGATGCATAAACAAAACATGCCATCTGAATGTACCCTCAAAAAGTGAAAGATTGAGAGACTAGCTTTTAATTAGGATCACACTTATACATTCAGGCAACAGATCCAATCTGTCCTCTCATGACCCGCCACATTTAGCCTCATTAAATGACTTTGCACTCCGGAAGCGCCTCTACGGGAGCAGGCCGGTAGCTGATTAGCATTTATTGCTTATTCACACGACCCCGCTTGCTGATTCACACCTTTCAATTACTGAGCAACACTCTCCAAGGAACAACGCGTGCATTCGAATGAACAGTCGTCCGTTGTCTATTATGTTTAGCAATGCAGAGGCAAAGAGCAGCACTGTTTCTCAGCGGCATGAAGGAAACGGCTGAGCTGGCAGAAGTCATGCTTTTTCATACCCTTTTGTGTTTTTTATAAATGAAGACTGGAATAGAATTGTGAATTCATCGATACATAGGCTTATTTGGGATTTTTTTATAAGCACATGGAAAAACCCAGATATAACTTAATATTAACTGTTCCTTTCCAATGTATTATTTTTTTTTACCAGTAATTCCCAAACAAATACCAACAGTGCAAAGCCATCACAGGTAATAAATAAAATTAAATAAAGTTAAATTTAAAAAAAAAAATTAATAAAAAGTACTGCATTCAATTTTTTAAATGTTCCATTTGTAATTTTTTTCTTCATTAGTTCATTTATTTTTCACTTTCATCTTTATTTTTTGTCTATATGCATGTTTTACAAATTAATCAATATTTGGAGAATGCTTGGAAAAAAAAACCTGATACAACCTAAAACTTAAATTTGTTAATTGAAATTAATTGAATTTTTTTTCTATTGTATGCAATTAGTCAATATTAAATATTCATTTATGTATTTACTTATTTTTATTTCAGGTTCATTTATTTAAATTTATTTTAAGTTAATAATTCTATCAGTACAAGACGACCGCTCCAGTAGTACAAATAAAAATGTAAAAAGACTAAACAAAAAATAAAATAAAATAAACATAATACTGCATTCAATTATTAAGTGTTCCATTTTATTCATTTATTTCTCATGTTTCATCTTGAATATTTTGTCTATTTGCAATTTTTATAAAATAATCACTATTTGGAGAAAAAACTGATACAAACTAAAACTAATTCAACTTTAATTTCTTTAAAAACATTTAAATTTAATTGAGGGCAGGACTTTCATCCCATAAATTTGTTTAGTACCAACTTAAATCCAATTAAGGTTGTCCAACATGATTTTATCAAATAAAAGTTAATATATTTGTACTTTAAACTCAAAGATCTGATAATATCATGCATGTCTATTATGTCTCGTACATTTGAAGTCTCTTAAAATATGAAGGTATCCTAAATAAACTAAAAGAGACATCAAGTATTTGTATTTCACGAGTTACATATACAGTTGAATTATACTGATCTCAGAACTAATTTTAGGACAGTTATTTCTCACTGTGCAAAGCAACAAACTGCATTTTTGCTAATTAAGCTGCCAAAACTCAAATAAGCTGTAATCTCAAAACTCAAAGCATTACATGAAAATCTTCTAAATCTTCAAACTAAAGTAAAGATGAAACTCTAAAAAGTATTTCTATTAACTTTAAACACCTAAGATTACTTTTATTGTCAACATTCCCCTCTGTTAATTTAATTCCACGCAAAGCATGCTGGGAACTACAAATCCCTTATCCAGGTAGTTGGAACAACACAAGTCCTTCATATTGTTCCAACACAAAATGCTTAAGTTACCTTAATGATTTACAAATTTAATAAACTGAACATAAAACAAATAAATTGGCCAAAGAAATTGCAAGAATTGTGTTGTTTCAGCTCATTTTAAACAGGTACTTTGAACCAGCAGTGGTAATCTTTTTTTTTTAAATGCATTGGTGAAATGAAATTAAATGAAATAAAGATTTATATTCAATTACTTAATATTTCAATTATTTAATAATTATTATTTGCTAGTTATTTTGTTAACTTTTTTTTTATAATAATTCCATCAGTCCAGGACTGAAAATAAAATAAAATAAAATATAACTTTATTAAATATTTTTTGGTATTTTTATTTACTGGCTCATTTAATTTTCAGTTTCAAATTCACTGAGTCTTCTTGCATAATTAATTTCTATCTATATGCACTTTTTAACAACAAAAAAAAAAAACATCAGTACTTATACAATCCTTAAGCTTGCACTTAAAAAGATGCCAACCAGTTCAACACCAAACACATTACCATGAACTTGCAACAACTACGCAATATTATGAGAATATATCTACTTTACCACTACTTTAAATGATCAATAGCTCATCTGAGATGAAATCAAATATGCAGGGAGCACAGCAAATCCATAAGCCACACTAAGATGCACTTGTTCTCTCTGCAATAGTTTTCCCAGTGATGACTGAAAGCATTAAAATGAGAACTCACCAACATTTATTGCCCATCCTCGATCTATTGCCAGCTTTCCGGCCTAGGTTTAAAAAAAAAGAGAAGAAGACAACAAACAGACAGAGAACACTTTAGTTTCATGATCTCATTTTCCAGCTGGCATTTCCCCCCTTTTTGGTCATCAATAAATTAGCAGAAAAACTGAAATCTGTTCATGCGCCGAATAAATCAAAAGCAGGGTAACTTGGCACTAAAGCCGAGGGAGGATTCAACATTATATGCGCTTCTTTCATCTCTGATTACACATCCTTTCAACTTTACACCAAAAGTTATATGCATATGTAGTCTGCTAATGGCTTAGGATGTATTTTGTGCAGCTTTATTGTGCCTTTCTAATATTTAAACACACTTTTTAGTCATTTAGTTT
>CAIGQZ010032461.1:9988549-10033718 GCA_903798205.1 Danio tinwini | reverse complement strand
GTGAGTGTATTTATTCAGCACTTTAAAGTGCCAATATTACACTGCAACTTTAACACTACACACAGTGTACTTTTAACACTTGATAGATTGGGACCATATATGACCTACAGTAGTGTTAAAATCAACACTTTAAGTGTTAAATTGACACTACTTATTTTACTGTGTAATTACTTCCAAATACTTCAAATATAGTCTGTGTTGGCAAATGCAAGGCTATTTATGAAATCCAGGCATACAACTGTATGACAACCTTTCTATAGCCTACAGCTAATTAATCTGTCAGATTCTGGAGTGCCTTACAGGTTTAAAGAAAAATATAAATGATTAATGATCTTAAATAAAAACAAATTCATTTATAGAGATGGTATAAGTATATAATTTCACTCACCTGGGAAATGGAGGCCATGTGAATGGTTAGGTGCACACAGCATGCCATATCATCTAATAATCATAAGAAATAATTCCAAAAGGCAGTTGACTGTCTAAAGCTACATAAAACGAAACAAAAATATGATGTATATGCCAAGTTCAGCGGCTAATCAGCTAGAATCAGCTGAGGTAACGTGATGATGACCAACAAGATCTAGCTGTCACTTAAGTGGCCACACCCTTAATTATGCAGACTTAATATAACCTAATATAAAGGAAATGGATGTGTTATAAAAAACTCACCCCCTCACAGTTGTCATGAAGGGTAATATTAGCTATATGAACCAAAATAATTTTTTTGTACCAGGCTGCAAACACCTTTTTTCTGCTGTAAAGTCAGCCATTTTGAAAAAGTGGGGTCAATAGAAATTTGCTCTATTATGGAGCCAGGACTAATGAAATTTCGATGAATTGCAGTTTCAGTTACTTCCGTATTTGCTTCACGAGGGAGAGCGGGAGGTTGCCGCTTGCTCTCAAGGCAAAAATCAGCCCCCTATTCTTTACGAGAAGTGCCATGGGGCTTTTAATGACCAAAGTGAGTCAGGACCTAGGTTTACCGTCTCATCTGAAAGATGGCCCTTACTAACAGTATAGTGTCCCCTTCACTTTACTGGGGCATTAGGACTCACACAGACTGCAGGTTGAGCACCTCCTGCTGGCCTCACTAACACCACTCCCAGCAGCAACCTAGTGGTCTCCAATCCAGGTACTGACCAGGCTCAGCCCAGCTAAGCTTCAGTGAGTAACTGGTCTTGGTCTGCAGGGTGACATGGCTGTGGCAAAATTAACAGTATTGGTGATTACTAAAATAATTTGTAATGTTTCTGGAACAGATAATCCAAAAGTATGCACAAGCTGTTTAGTCACAGTTGTATTTGTAGTGCTGAAATATAATTATTGCTGTTAATTCATGAATTTTCGTCTGTTTTATAAGGGAGAAAAATGGTAAAGTGATTTACAATCAAATATTTATATTGAATTCCTGTCATTTTCTGTAAATAAATGACAATAATTTGTTATATACCTAAAGCAAAATCCTATGTTTTGGCATTACAAAAAAAGACATTACATTTAAGTAATAAAAATATTGAATAATTCCAGAGTAAATTATAACAAACTAAAAAAAACACTTGTGTTCACCTTTTTAAAAGAGTCAAGTTCAGATTTAAAGCTGTGGTGCAAGGAAGTTCCTCACATAAAATTGTTTGGTAACATTTTATTTTGATGGTCCATTTGAGTATTAGTAGACTGTCTGCTTAATATCGGTTGATATGCTCCTTCAACAGACATTAAACTGACTATAAGAAACTTTGCAAGTACATGTCAACTTAAACTAACCCCAACCCTAACCTGACAGTCTACGTAAAATCTAATGAGAATTAGTTGGCATGTAGATGCAATGTAGCTTAAGTTCAACAAACCATCAACATAAAGTGTGGCCAACTGTTTTTAAAACACTCGGTTGTTGGATGTCGTCAAACTATGGAAAAAATACAATAGTACACTCATAGCACAGAGACACAGAGATACTGTCTGGCTGTACATTAGAACAGCTATGGCAAAGTCCCAGCACTGTTGAAATACACCCATTTCACACGGGTTCTGTATGTATATCACAAACTGTATATGCTGTATGCACACATTAAACCAGATTCAGCTGGCCCAGAAATCTATATTGTGTCGAGAACTGCATAGATTACTTCCGTTTGCCTTGTTCTGTTTAATCACAGACCAATGAAATCTCCTAAGGTAAGCAAATAATCAACAAAAAAATCTGTTCTTGTAAATCAACATGTTGGATGCAAGAAACAAGATTCAAGTGATTTCTACAGGATCCATTTAGAGCTCCAATATCAAGCAGTCATAATGTTTTGGCTCATTATCAGTGTGTGCTATAGCAAACTTTTCATCCAATAAACTCCGGAATGACTCATTTTTCCTAATACATGATTAGAAACCAATCAGACTAGCTCGGGCCATCCTTATTTCTGAACCCTGATCCGTGTATACATGGCGCACCAAATGTACCCTCTTCAGAATTAAAAACAGAGCACATATCAGTGCTATTTTTAGACTAACTTCCTAAACGACATCACGACTGCTTTGTGGGAACAGCATTGATTAAGTGAAACATCCACCAGCACGTTTTTGCAATTTTCAACAACTCATCCTCACTATTTGCTTCTGAAGCAGCGCTATTAAAGCCAACACAAGTGCACACATCTGATCTCATTCATAATCATCACATTAAGACTCCGGTCATAAACAAATCCACAACAACAGAGCAGAGATTAATGATAGGAGTCTTCCCATTATGATAATTCCTCCCAAATGCCCACGATTACACAGCGGATGTTGTCTAACCTTAAACTTTCTTGTGCACTACCTGAAACGGGGACGGCCTGCATGCACTCCCATGTTCCCAGAACCAGAACTGCAGCTTCATCCAGCCTGTCGACTGCTGACTGAAATGGCAGTCAATTAGCAGGCCGCGAGAAGGGCTCAATGGGAGGTATAATTATGTTCTCGGGCTGAGAGGGACGTGTGGAGCGCACTCATTGCCAGTTCGTCTGCCACGCGGTGCGGTCTGTCAGAGCGCAGATGCACTGTGGAGAACACCTGGCACACCGCAAAGTCATTTAATGTAGTCTTTTACATCGCTGCAATAACAGGGAGAATGCACTGGGGAAGGGAGTCCTCAGGATGATATACTGCTGGTAGAAGATTGACACCAACGTATCCTAAAGGAATATCCCGGGTTCAGCTCAATCAACAGCATTTATAGCATGATGTTGATTGCCATGAAAATTGATTTCCACTTGTCCGACATTTAGCCTGAAGAAAGCACAAATGTGAGGTACAGTTGGGTATTTGCAAAGGAAATAAATGTGGCCATTTAGCAAACATTTAAATGTTGTTTTAAATTTGACAGCAGTGTGATTTTAGTATCTTTTTATTGTCTTTTTTAATAGCCGGTAGCTAGCTCTTTGCAACTCTCACATGCTCGCCCACTGAAGCTAAGCAGGCCTGCGCCCAGTTAGTACCTGGATGGGAGATCACATGGGAAAGCTAGGTTGCTGCCGGAAGTGGTGTTAGTGAGGCCAGCAGGGGGCCCCCAACCTGCGGTCTGTGTGGGTCCTAATGCCCCAGTATAGTAACAGGGACTCTATACTGCTCAGTGAGCGCTGTCCTTCGGATGAGACGTTAAACCGAAGTCCTGACTCTCTGAGGTCATTAAAAATCCCAGAATGTCCTTCGGAAAAAGAGTAGGGGTTTAACCCCGGCATCCTGGCCAAATCTGCCCACTGGCCTCTGTCCATCATGGCCTCCTAACCCTCGCCATATTATAATTGGCTTCATCACTCTGTCTCCTCTCCACCAATCAGCTGGTGTGTGGTGTGCGGTCTGGCGCAAAATGTCTGCCGTCGTGTCATCCAGGTGGATGCTGCACACTGGTAGTGGATGAGAAGATCCCCAACGTATCTTTTTGAAAACTGTCCAAAGTGGATAAATTTTAAAACTGTGAACGACTGTGAAAATGGAGGCTTTTGAAAACGATGATGCAATTTAGCCATTTGACCAAGCGGCAACCTCCCGCTCTACCTCATGAAGCTAATATGGAAGCAACGGAAACTGCAATTCATCAAAATTCCGCTAGTCCTGGCTCCATAATAGAGCATATTTCTATTAAACCCATTCTTCAAATGGCCAACTTTACAGCAGAAAAAGGGTGTTTACAGCCTGGTACAAAAAAACGATTTGGTTCATATAGCTAATATTACCCTTCATGACAACTGTGGGGGAGTGATTTTTTTATAACTCATCCGTTTCCTTTATATTAGGTTATATTAAGTCTGCATATTTAAGGGCGTGGCCAATTGAGTGACAGCTAGGTCTCGCTGGTCGCGTCGCTTCACCTCAGCTGATTAGCCACTGAACTTGGCATATACAGCATATTTTTGTTTTGTTTTTTGTGGCTTTACACAGTCCGTTGCTTTTTAGAATTATTTCCTACAATTATCAGATAGTATGGCAGGCTGTGTGCACCTAATTGTGATTTATTAATTCTAATTCACGTGGCCTCCATTTCCCAGGTGAGTGAAATTCTTACATACTTGCATACTATATCTATAAATGTATTTGTTTTTATTTAAGATCATTTATCTTTTTTTCTTTAGACCTGTAATGCACTCCAGAATCTGACAGATTGATTAGCTGTAGGCTATAAAATCCGTCATCTGAAAGGTTGTCATGGCATCAGTTGTATGCCTGGACTTCATAAATAGCCTTGCATTTACTAACACAGACTATATTTGAAGTATTTGGAAGTAATTAGCATTTTCCTCCTGTAGAAAAACATCATAAGAACAATGCTTAGTGGCTCAATGTAATACAACTTTGTTTTTTTTAAAGACTAAACACTTTATTGATATAGTATAACCAAGTACATGTGGTCAGAACACAATTGAGTCTCAGGTAATAAAGTATTAAGCGTTTCTCCCCCCAAAAAAAACCTAAGCAAAACAAAATGGCGCAGGTTTGCCACGCCTATTTGTAACTTAATTTGCGCTCTTCAGCAACCTGTGGGTGACGTCACAGATACTACATCCATATCTTTTACTGTCGATGCATTTAATACAGACAATCTTTTGTTTTCATGCTTTTTCTACATTATGGGCTCCACACTCCAATCCAGTAGGTGATGGGAATGCACCATGTAAGTTGATCTGCCAACCGCCATTAACCCCACAAGAAGAAGAAGAAGAATTTGACACCGATTTTGACCAACTCAGCTAACATGGTGGATGACATTGTAAAGCAGATGCTTTGAATGCTGTCTATTTTAATATTTTTAAAAAATTATGTCAGTTTGTACATGCTCCATATTGCCTCTCTTCAAAGGAGACAGAATATTTACTGGGAGCTACTGTTCAGCAGAGGAAGCAGACTTCAGTTGCGACATTCTGCAATAATGTTTCAAAGACACGGAAAGTAAATAATTGGAGTTGATGCAGGTAAAAGAGTCTTATGCTGCTTTCACACCAGATGCGGATGAAGCGTCAAGTGCAAGAAATTTACATGTTTAGTCAATGCAAAGACACGAAAGGGCATGCTGCGGTGCGATATGTGCTAATGAGGCGACGCGAATGGTGCGAGTCGCGCAAATGAAGCGCCGTGAGTTAAGCATTTTACATGATTGACTCGAATCGCTCGAGTTGAAAAATCTGAACTTCAGTGAACATTTGCGCTGCTATAACCAATCAGGAGCTTGCTCTTGAAGGGGCGTGATTATGACAGTGCCTGTTGTTGGTGTCAAGGGGGAAAATCCTATTGCCGACACTGGACAACAGTTCATCAAACTGGGCTCAGCTCAGTCGAACGCATCGCTAAAAGCTTCCATCAGCATATATTTTCTGGAAAATAGGCACCTCTGAAAAATCTAGTGGACTCAGACACGGTGAATCGACATTGTTTATCAGCACAGAAACAGAGCTATTCTCTAAATAAAATCGATGTTAGCAATTTATCAATGAAGCTTGAGTTACCAGGCAGACAGAAGCCTTGCCCATGATGCAAATGTCTATTGTGAAGTAAATTTGACGTGAGAATGAAGAGGATTTGACAAGCAAATGAAGCAATTTCCAAATGTCCACATGTCTATTTACGCGAATTTATTTGAACGTTCCACGTCTGCTGTGAACACAGCATTACGTTTGTTTGCATGCACAGTACATGAACAAAAGCATTTTCAGTAATTTTATTGTGGATAATGGAACAGACAGAGCATGAAAAGAGCTTTTCAAATTTATCTGGATTAGTGTAAGCGTAGCTTAAATATTTCTCTGTTTCTCTCTCTCAACAGCGATATTTACACTTAACTGAACCAGTTTTAATTGAACTAGAAATGCACCAGCATTCTCCCACCACTCTCCAGCCTGCCTGATTAGCCTGAACAGTGAACAATCTGAAATAGTTATGGCTTTCTTTTCTCTTTTCTTCAACTTTAAGCTGCTTTGGCACAATCTACATTTTAAAAAGAACTATAAAATAAACAAATAGCCTCAATGCTTACCAACGTTTCCAGGAGAAAGTGAAATCACTTACAGCAAGTGACATACCTTCTTTATCAGTGCTTTAAAGATTGTAATGCCTTTTTAAAAACTGATGTATACAGAGTTGGACAAGAAAATAGAAACAGACACAAAATGTTAATAAACAATACAGCAAATATATGTTTTATGAAAATCCTGTTACTTATCGTATTAGAGTAAACGCACAAAAAATCACTATTCACTTAATTCTTTCATGATACATGTAAGAGGAGCTAAATGCATGATTCAGAAGGTGGAGTCAAAAATATATTATTTTTATATAGTTAAAACATTATATAGTTGAAATACACAAACATATTATTTTAGAGATACCGTTAAACAATTTGTGGCATTATTCAAAAATAAATAATAGACGTTTTATCCTGAAGATGCGAAAAGTGCCTGCAATTCTAGAATCACCCATGCGTGTGTGCGTGTGTGTGTGTGTGTGTGTGTGTGTGTTTCATGATTCATTACTTCTTGATGGTAGCTGATTTGGTAGAAAAGCTCAGTTCTGTCTTCAGCGTGTGCGTCTTGCTTAAATTTGAGCATTTAAAATACCTCAACCACAATTTAAACATCAGAAAGCCTTTAGCGCAGAGAAACGTGTCATGGACTTAAGAGCACAAACATCCAAGCAGGTTATTAAGCTCCAAAAACAGAAACTTCCTCTGAGAAATAAAACACTGAAAACTCATTAGGAATTAAAGCAGCAGTCTCAGCCTTTATTATTTGTACCTCTGCTCAACTCTCGAGCAGAAAAGCAGCAAGCGATGTGTCTGCTGCTACGATAGCTTCAGAAAAGGCTGGTCGTGTTACCTGTGAGAAACTCCTCAGAGCATCTCTATCACAGATGTTCAGAGCCTTTCCTACCGGCTGTTCCTCCCCAGGTTATTTCAACTTATGCCAACGAAAGCCCCCAAACTAGGCCCTCACAAACAACTTTCTGTCACCAAATGTTCCTGTTTCCTAGTAAAACTTTAAACAATACTCTATGGAGCTGGAGCCTGAGCAAGAAGATGACTCACTGTATTGCATTCTCCAACAGTAGAACACCTGGTATTATACAGCACCATACAAAAAAGAAAAGCTGTATACCATTTTCTATTAAAATGCCTTTGTGCTTCTCGCAGCATAAAAAAAGACTGTTAGATTTTTTTATAGTATATAAAGCCTTGCCAGAACACACAAGATACTACTGAATAAAGTAAAGGGTTTTGTTTTGACACTTGTAGAAATGTGTAATCTTTCAGCATATTTACAGGTATATCACATTTATATTGGGGTTGTCTGCTGGTCAAACGAAATATCACTCTGGCTGCTATAAAACAAATCTGTTTTGATGAACTACAGGTACATTTGACCCTTTGATTTACTAATCCTATAGTTTTACAGTATTTACACTGTTACAGCTTTACACAGTGTACTATCCTATTAAGAAGCACTTTCTTAAGGGGATAGTTCACCCCAAAATTTAAATGTACTCACCCTTCACGAGTGGTGAAAAAGAATACTGAAAAATCATACTTAAGTAAAAGTACCATTACTTACCTAAAATGTAGTGCAAGTAGAGTAAAAGTATCTGTTGGCCAAAGTATGAGTAAAAAGTAGCCCTTTTAAAAATACTCAAGAGTAGTGAGTAGTGAGTATTATGCTATAAAAAGCTGATGCATTTACATGTAATTTGTGGATGTGTGTAAACAACATTCTGTAGAGCATTTGAAGCAGGCACACAACATCATAAGACGTTAATATTAGGTTAGATTTAAGTCATGACGTCAGGTGACCAAAATTTATTGTCTAGCCAGCTCTAAGGACATTATTTTAATGTCCAATAGCGACATCAAATGACGTTGATTTTTGTTTGATTTTGGGCTTGCATTAGGAAGTGATCAAAATCCAACATCTTAAACCAGCGTCATACTGATGTCAAAAGCTATGTTTCCATCCACCTATTTTTATTATATATTTTTGGGTCTGTCTTATCACCATCTCCGCAGGTGCGTAATCTTGGTGTTCTGCTGGACTCTCAGCTTAGTCTGAAGCCTCATTTTAAACATTTAACTAAAATAGCCTTTTATCATCTTAGAAATATAACCCGCTTGCGTCCTTTCCTCTCAAGGTGGGACGCTGAAAGACTTGTCCATGCTTTTATCACATCTCGTTTGGATTTTTGCAATTCTCTGTTCAGAGGGTTACCAGCTAATTCTCTCAAGATTCAACAATACATCCAAAATTCTGCAGCACGTGTGTTGACACATACATCATTTCGGTCTCACATCCCTCCTGTACTCCAACAGCTTCACTGGCTGCCCGTCAAGTCTCATATTGATTTTAAGACATTGATTTTAACAAAAAATCAATAAAGCGGCTCATGGTTCGCTCCAGGTTACATTTGTGACCTGATATCCATTTCCTCTGCCTCTCGCTGTCTACGATCTGCCTTGGGTCCTACGCTGTTTCAGCCTCGCTGTAAACTCAGCACCATGGGAGGTAGGGCGTTCTCTTTCCGTGCACCCAAACTGTGGAATGCTCTCCCCACAAACATTAGGAATGCTGGCTCCTTGGACTGTTTTAAGAACCTTCTTAAAACTCATCTTTTAAGGACTGTATTTAATTTGTGATATCCCTTTTTCTTATTGTGTTTTTTGTATATTTTATTATTTTACTGTGCTTTGTTTTTACTTTCTTGTAAGCGCTTTGGGTTTTAGAAAAGTGCATTATAAATAAAATTTATTATTTTTATTATTAATGTTATTATCATTATGCGCATTTTGGAGATGCTCATAAAAAGATTGCTAGGTGACCATCAACAGTTGTCTTAGAGGATGACAAGCTGACAAAACAAAACACTGCTGCATCCCTGACACTTGTTTTATGGAGCAAAATAAAAAGCACTGCAGTGTTTGGCTGTTTGTGTTTGTCTGAGAAATGTGTATATACCATACAAAGTATAAAGCTGATCGGTCAGTTTTTGTCACGTTATTCTCGGTGTGCATTCTGAAAAGAGATGTTTTCAACTAGGTGCACCTGGAAAGTGCCAGCATGTCGTGGCGCCTGTGCGAGTCGCTCCCAATATGCGTGTGCAAGCTATGCACCTCCATTGGAAATAACAAACTTGCACGCAGAAAAGATGCAACATGTGAATGGCCCCTAAGGCTGCCGTCATTTGCTATCTCCAGCAGTTAATCTTCTTGCACTGTACTCTTCCAGAGTGAGCAAATGGGCTCACAGAATCACTCTGGACGCCTCGCACACAGCACAATAACTGTTCGAACTGTTACTGTCTGGTCGGCGCTACAGAGCACCAAGCACAAAAACAGCCAGACACAGGAAAAAGTTTCTTTCCTCAGGACATCTACCTCATGAACAGTTAAATATTCTCCTACTGTGCAATAAACGTGCAATACTTTCTCATACGCACTTGTACACAGCACCTTATAACAATATACAATGCAATACTTTCTCCATTCGCATTGGTACACAGCACCTTATAACCTGTATATTTACAACACATCTGTACATACAATTCAACATTCAGATATTTTTGACTAACTGCCTCTCTGTTTAATGTTTATCGCCTTTTTTTTCTTATATTTAATTTTGTGTTGTCACTTGTCACTTTTTGTACAATGGAAACTTCTGTTGCCAAAACAAATTCCTTGTGTGTGTGAAGCACACTTGGCAATAAAACTGATCCTGAAAAATGTTAAATATGCAAACTGATACCAAAAAGCAGTGGCCATTTACTGTGAATCTACAATCTGCCATGCCTATTCAAAAGGTGTGTTCTGATTGCAAAAATCTTGATGTCATCAACAGTAAAAACAAAAAAAAACAAAAAAAATACAGGCAATTCCATACACATTTCATATATTCCAAAAATATCACTTTAAAATTACTTACGGTATTACTCAAGTTAATTCATTATCTGCTTGGTAAAAAAGACGTTTGAAACCTACCATGATAGTTCCTCCTGTTTGCGTTCGTAATGGTCTCAGCACTTTGCGCTGTACCAGGAAGTTAGGTAGAAACAGGAGAGGTGGGATTTCTGTGATAGTGGCAACCACCAGAGACCACTGATATAAAAAGAAATCACATTTACATTTTTAAGATAAACACTCTTGATACTGTAAGTCTAAACTACAATCACACTCATTTCTAAATCATATATTCATCATCAACATATCATTTCTTCATAGATTATACAAGATAATTTTTTTAAAAGGGGGCATTGTACTGTAAATAAATCAGGTTTCAAATCTAGCTCTAGGGGAGGACTATACATTATATAATACAGATGATACTTTAGTGGAAATGCAAACTGGTGGCAAAATGTTAAAGCAGAGTTAATAGTCTGGACTAATGCATATTACAGAGTGAAAGAAAAGTGTGAAGCAAGTACAAAGGATTTGGTCACAGTAGAACTCAGATACCTCTCTGGAGCCCTCCAAGATAGCGTTCTGCATGCATTAAAGGAAAGAGAGAATACATACACAGAGCCGATTTAAAGGGTGACCAAGTAGCTGTACGATAAGCCTTCATAAGTGAGAAGAGAGCAGCGGGAGTCAGCTACAGTGCAAGCCAAACACTACAGCAACACATGCATATCAACAAATATTCATTCATGTTCATTCTGGGAATAGAGCAGCTGAACTTAATGGAACAAGCTTACCCAAAAATGAAAAGTGTCATTATTTACTCACCCTTAAGTCTTTCTAAATCCACATGCTGCTTTTGTTTGTTTTAAATGTGCATGTTTTTTTTTTTCTTTACAGTTCCATTGCATACAACAAGTGCACAGCAGCTACATGTTAAAAAGGCTGAAAATATTATTTTGTTGATTCTTGCAAGGGATGGGTAAAATATTGATTGTAAAATGTTGATTCTATGCCAGCAGTAAAGGTAAAATAAGTCATCTTTTACCTGGGTGTACACTTTCAACTGAATTAGAATTTGATAATATAAAAAAAACATCATGCAGTACAAAATATATTTTTTTCCAGTAATATAACTGGTGTGCTTCAATTTCACAAACAAATGATTCATTGTTCCTTATCGTAAATGTTTATTATAAGATCAACCACTGAAGTCCACATGAATTTCCTGACCAGAATATTTTTAGTGAATCAAAATAAAAATAAACAATGCAGTTTTCAGTGTGCCTCACACAGGTGAGTGGACTTGACAAACCACCTGTAGAAAACATTCAGTCATCTCTCTGTTATTTTAAGTGACACTTGCACCAGTTTTGCACATTTACACCCCACTTCCTTATGATCACTCAACATCACAAAAAAATGATGCATTTATCAAGTGTGCTTTACAGGTGAGTGGGCTTGCTTGACAAACCACCTGTAGAAACACTCTTCTCTAAAAAAAACCCCCACCCGATTATAGCACTTAACTGCCTCTTGTTGTTGAATTGCTGAATGGCTCCTCAATTGTAAACTGCTTTGGTCGAATCCTTTGCTAAATGGCTAAATGTAAATGTAAAATATACAACACAATTTTGTTCAATTTTGAAACCTGTTTTATAGCATACAGTTGATAATGGCATTGTGTAAATACCATAATAAACTTGTGTAGCCTGGTTCCCAAACATATGACCACTGCGTCAAAACATTTGCCCCAACTAGTATTTGAATTTATTATTAGAGTCGATTAATGGCAAAAAAAAATCTACATACAAAATAACTATGTATTTTCTAGCTTTATAGTGATATATAGTATATCTCTGTATTTTACATTTGGATAAATCCTGTTTTACCCCATTGAAACAGTCGCTTTACAGTTACTGCTATCATACAATGACACTAGTATAATATTAGTATGTTTAAAATTCTATAAATGACATTTATTGTTCAACCCAAAATATGAGAGGGGTCTGGATGCAGATCTGGTGCAGTTGCAATCTGAGCTGCATGCAATGCTTTTTAATGCACTCACCTAACCCCACCTATCCCTACCCCTCATAGTGACGTCACTAGCTTCATTGAGTGTATTGACATTGCATCTCTGAGATATGCAATCTCAGCTTGCATCATCAAAGCTGCATCCAGATACTGTTGCAAAATATTACAGCAAATGTAAATTTTAGTCATAATTATTCTGTGTGGATAATCTATAAAGTACATGTTCACCATTTCTCCTTATTATTAGTTTATACATCAAAGCATGACTCCTGTTTAATTGGATTATGGACTTCTATGTCCTGCAACATTTTTCAGATGTGTTTCAGATGTCAAACTACTTTATATCAACATAAACCGCACTGACACTTATAGTATATGATATAAACATATGAATATATTATACAAACTCAATATAGGTTTACGGCAAGCCCTAATGCACAAAGGAAAATGGTTTTAACCTCTCAATGTTATCAAACAGCATAAGAGACTGAAACAACAAAAGGATGAGTAAATAATTACAGCATTTTCATTTATGTGTGAACTGCTCCTTTAAATGGTTCTCTCTGATGCAGGCTGCCTGACGGAGCCGCTGACTCACGGGTGCGTTACAGGCTCTTGGCACACGGCAATCTTCGCACAAGACCGCGAACTGATTGATTTGGATTGAAATAAAGGCCTGCTCTGAGTAATCCAGTGCAATTTGCTATTGTACACTTCCCCTGCACATCTCTAGCTCATTGCTGGTGAGATGAAATGGGAAGCCTAGATGTCTTTTTGATAAAGTAGGGCATGTCCATGCACAATCATAATGGGGCTATAATAGATTAAAATCGATTCCTCTTTTGGCACTGATCTCATACAATAAGTAAATCCGCAAGCCAGTTTGAACTAAAGCAATTAGAAAATGAGAAGCTGCTTTTATAATTGACCATTTGTGTTGCTTATAGTAACCTTTTGCCATCAGTATATGGAATTATAGAAGCTCACTGAAAATATGTTGCTTCAGCCTACATTTTTGGGAAAGCCCAAAGACATACTTAAAGATATGTTTAACTTCACATTTAAGGTAAAATATACACTACCTAAAGGAACAACTTTTGTTCCTTTTCACACTAATGATATTTACAGGGACATATTATTTATGGATAAATGATTATTAACATCCTGTTCTTTCCACAACACCAAATAAATACCACAAAATAATGTAATGCTCTATATAGCCCCTTTCACACATATAGACCTTTACGGAAATTTACTGTCAATTTTCTGGAAAGGGATCATGTGTGAACAGGCCCTTTTTGAAAATACTGGTAAATTCCTTTTGGCAATTTTCCAAAGAGATAATTCGGTAATTTGTCGGAATGCTGCTCTGTGTGAACGCAGAAGGAAAACATTCACGTTATGAACGTGTTGACGTGAGATGTCTACTTCAGCCAATCAGAACATTCAGATGCATTCACATCCGCGCTGTGAATGCATCTGCATTTTATGAAAATAAAAGACTCTGAATATTTTTCCAAACACATTTAGCTGCTAGATGTTAGTCAGATAATGTTCTTTCTTAATGCCAACTGTGTAAAAAATTATGGCTAAAATGCTTATAGTAAACCGCTGTTTGTTTACCTTCAAGCTCTGCTTCAGTTGCTTGAAGCGTGTGCATGTGACTTGAAGGAGTGCTACGGTGAGCGCCAGCACACACACATGTTATGTATACATCTCGACATGTGAAAGTGTTCCTCCATATGTTTTCATCGAAGCTGTTCACAATACTTATCCATCCACAGAATTTGTAATGTAGTCAAATGTGTAAACATTTAGCAGTGGTTTGCCCTTCTGTCTTTGGATGTCTCTGGGACAAAGCAGCTGCATGAATGCTAAAGCTTTAAAAAAAATGAAACATCAACAAAAGCCAGACTACTTCTATGTTTACAAATACAAGCACGGCCATTTAGAGGTCCTTACTGGTTAATGATGTCAGAATTTACCAGTATTTTGGAATGGATGTGTGAATGGTCTTTTCCGTAAAAATTCTGAAACGCCTGTGTGAACAACTTTTTTTACTGGTATAGCTGTGCGAAAGGGGCTTATGATTTGTAATTGAATACATTTGCCTCACCTATATATCTGCCTTTGGACAATGAAAGAAGGATATAAGTCTGAACCTTATAATGCATTTCAAATAAAAACAAATTTAGACAAATTTTTTTAAACACACAACATATCCCAGAGTAATGTATTTTATGTTTGGTAAAATGTAGGCTGAGGAATGTATTTTCCAATGAGCCTGGGTTGGAATTATGAGTCAGGGAAAGGAGCAAAAACGCAAGCCAGGTTAACTTTGTTTCTACCTTAAGTCTGTTCAGGTACTGCGTCGTGTGAACCACAAGAAGATCTGCCTCGCTGGCCTCCCGAGCCAGAACAATGATCTCATCAGTGATGAACTGCTCCTCTGGAAACAAATCAATGTATCATATACATGCAGTGATGAATGTGAACATGAATATCCGACACTTGAATAAAAAATACTCGGTGAGCCAAGGAGGCTCAGCAAAATTTTAGCAAAGTG
Source organism: Danio tinwini (assembly GCA_903798205.1). Classification (NCBI taxonomy): domain Eukaryota; kingdom Metazoa; phylum Chordata; class Actinopteri; order Cypriniformes; family Danionidae; genus Danio; species Danio tinwini. Next base: position 10,018,716 of record CAIGQZ010032461.1, on the reverse strand, counting down.
TAGTCATTCTGTGCCGTTAAGTAAACTAATGAGGAAAAAGAGCTTGCGCTGCTGACTAGTTTATCTGAAGAGCTGCCAGAGTTACACTTTGCCCCTGACCTTGCAGCAGCAGCTGAGAAGCCAACATCCTCTTGCTCCCGCTCCCGAGGGGAGTTCAGCTTCCCTTATTATCTCTGCCTCACTGATTGCTCCTCTCTCTATCCTTCTCTACATCCCTGCACCGACAAAATACACCCCCCCCTCCAGCTTTCCTTCCTGCAGCCCTTTGATTCCCCAATTCTTTCGTATCATATTTCCTAGATCACCTTACACACCGGTCAGAGCGGCTCTCTTACAAACTGCACCTGCGGAGGTTCTGCACACCTTTCAAGAAGCGAATGACCTTTCCCCATTTGCCAGCGTCAAAGGGATGCAGCTTTTCCAGGCCCATGAAGGTGATGTTGTACTCTGGGGAATATACAATGGGCAGGCATGACGCAGGGACCTCTGCGTAAAGTTCTGTTTGGTGGGAACTGTAGATAGATGAATATATAATGTAAAATAATCATACATGTAGCATATAAGAAAGTTTGAGCAATGAAAGTGTTAGCATCAGAGTTTATTTTGCAATAATAAAATGAAATAATCCCATAGAAGACCACTTCAAAGTTGTTCAAATAAATTTCAGTGAAGATCAGAGTAGAGTGCCGGTACCAGAAACAATGAATGACACAAACGCTCTCTTGTAGTTCACTTTAACACATTGGAATTCAAGCTTATATGCCCTCTCTGGAGCATATTTAGGAACTTGGGTTAGGGGTGAATACAACTGCATAAAAGGTGAAGACATACATATTGAATAAAGATTAACAAATGCAAACTTAATGTTCATTTTAGAAAAAAGTAGAATTTAAAAGACTAAATGTCACACAGAGAAACGGCGCAAACACGCTCCACTCTACGTAACCAAAGATCATGGAATTACCAAGAGGCGACGCTCTAGTGCGATTTGGAAAACAGCCACTAGATGGCGTGGCGGCCATTTTGGAATGAAAATTCCAATAGAACAACAGCATATTATAAGTCTGTAAAATAAACTATTAAAAGTGCTGATGATTGTGATAGTAAGTGTTGTATTGTCATCTTCCAAGTTGTATCTCAGCTTTAATGCGCTTTTTAAATAAATAAATAAAAAACAAAGCAGCTGCTTGCCATCGCGACAGCAATAAGATCCAATGGACAGCCACTCCAAAATAGCGGAATCACTGGGCTGTTGCTGGGTGCTGCTGTTGCAATGGAATGTTCTATTGAGTGTCGCCTTTTGGTTATTCTAAGCTCTTTGAAGAAACTTTACTCATTGTTTTCTGGATTTGAAAATAAACATTTAATTTGTTTTATTTTATAAACTACTGAAAACTAATACATTAATTCATCATTCATTTTCTTTCGGCTTGGTCCCTTTATTCATCAGGGGTCGCAACAGCGGAATGAACTGCAAACTTATCCAGCATGTTTTTCGCAGCACATGCTCTTCCAGCCGCAACTCAACACTGGGAAACACCCATACACTCGTGCATTCACACCCATACACTACAGCCAATTTAGCTTACCCAATTCACCTATATCACATGCCCTTGGACTGTGGGGAAACGGGAGCTCCCGGAGGAAACCCACACGAACACGGGGAGAACATGCACTGACCCAGCCAGGGCTCAAACCAGCAACCTTCTGTGAGGCGATCATGCTACTCACTGAGCCACCGTGACGCCCTGAAAACTAATAATGTCTTCAATATTTCAAATTATTATATTATAATTTATAGTGTTTTTTATTTGCAGAAAATGGCAATAAGTCAGTATAAAATATCCCATGTTATTATATATTTTAAATATTGGAAAACACACACACACACATTTTCTGAAAATAACAAATAATAGCGTTCTTCAAATTTGAAAGACACCGCATGAGTAGTTCATAAAGTAGTTTACACACACACAAAAAAGGCAAATCCAGATTGATTGATTTAACCAGAACTGACGATAACTTTGAACTGGTCCTTGATATTTTTATAAGATTTTTTTTAAAGATTGCATACAGTGACATTGTATTTCTTTAAAAACCAAACCTACCCTTTCTTTCCTCCTGAATCTTCTTTTTTTGACATTGTTGCCACGGCATATCAATTTTCAGCTTGAAACACATCAAATAACAAACATTAGTGCATTTTAAGTGTTTTTTTTCCCTGTAAGGCTTTGATGATTGTCATAATTCTCATTTTTATATAAATGGCTAGAATAATGTCTTTGTTCTAAATATTGTACACACATCGTCATTCATCTACTGTACGTTCATAATGTAATAAACGCACTCCTAATGCCCTCAATAGCAAAAACTACATATCCCAAATCGCCTTGTCCTTCTTGCGCAGGCGCGCTAGAAATTTGGAAGACGCAACTCTGCAGGAAATATTTTCGCTTTAGAATATCCTTCTCGAAGTCTCCATAATTAACAAGATGGACTTAACGCGACGTGTAAAATACTCATTGCAAGATACAGCCGAAGCCAACTTTAAGGCAATTTCTTTTGGACTTGCTTGGAAGAAAAAAAATCGCTGTAAATGTGAAATCACCACAACTCACCTGCTAGCCATTTTACATTTCTCTTATTTCTACGGTGAAGTTAATCGTCGTCAAGGCGTTTATTTGTGAACAGAACACATGCAAGCATCCTCTTAATGAAGAATACTGTTGTTTCTCTTAAACATTTGCAGACAAGAGGACTGTGCGCACGTTTAATCGTCTGCTTGTAGTTCCTCCCTTTCTGACGGCTCGCTGCGCTTCTTACGCACGCGGCGTCTCTCACTACGTCATAATGACAACAATGTGTCTGAACTTAAACATTTCTAATATTAGCTTTTTTAAGAGTTCAAATTAGATGAATGCGGACTAAAGCCATTTATGATTCTTTAACAGGCTATTAAATTAAAATGTAAAAGATGACAGGGCTATTATTGTAGAAAAAATCATAATTTTGTATTATTTTGTTTTTTATTCTGTAAAATACTAAAGACATTTATTCTGAACCTCAAAAAAAAAATAATAAAATGTGTGTGTGTGTGTGTGTGTGTGTGTGTGTGTGTGTGTGTGTGTGTGTGTGTGTGTGTGTGTGTGTGTGTGTGTGTGTGTGTGTGTTTGTGTGATATCTCAATCAAACGTCAGACACTTCAGAGCTGACCCCAGACCTGTGAAATGATCTAAAAAGGAATAGAACACACACACACTCAAAGTACAATCCGTGTCTTACCCAAGGATAAGTGTACTCTCAGCAGTCTTATCAAAACTGGTTAAAAATTAGTATAATCAGCATTCAGACTGCTATATTTTTACTACACAAAGTCTATAGCATAAAGACGAAATCACTTTAAACAGGATTAACACATGCAAATAGCAAAATCACTTTAGACTGCATTAACACATCCAATAACAATAGGACCAGTTGTTTCCAATTCTTCAAGAGTCCAGGTCCACTCAAGACGTCTCCATGGCTTCTGACCTGATTTGGTAGCTCCTGAAAATAGGGTTTTGACAGACAAAGACAGGGACAAAGACACTTCAACTGAACATTCCTAAATAAAATGTATTAGTCAAAATTATTTCAAAGATGAAATACTGATTCACATAATCATATTAATAAAGTTATGAGAAAACTCATAACTTCCATTCCTTGCTGGAATGGATTTAAAGAAAGAAATTGGACCCCATCAGTAAACACATTAACTGTTTTTCAATTCAATTTGTCTTAATTTCTATAGCGCTTTTACAATGTAGATTGCGTCAAAGCAGCTTAACATAAAAGTTCTATTAAATTGAAACTGTGTCAGTCCAGTTTTCAGAGTTGAAGTTCAGTTCAGTTCAGTTCAGTGTGGGTTAATTTTGACTGCTGAAATTCCAAACACTGAAGAGCAAATACATTGATGCGCAGCTCCACAAGTCCCAAACCAAGCAAGCCAGTGACGACAGTGGCGAGGAACAAACTTCACCAATTGACGAAAGTGAAGGAAAAAAGGCTTAGGCTCAGTTGTGCATGAACATTTCTTCTCTGGCCAAACTTCTTGTGCAGAGCTGCAGTCTAGGTGCATATTCTGGGAATAATCAATTGTCCAGAATTAATTGAGCGTATGGACGTCAGGGGCTATAATACACCATGAGCTCCCTCAAATACGGTGGAGCTAACGATCATTAAGTAATAAAAATTGTGAAATTATGAAATGAAAATGAGTAATGAAAGTAATGAAAACTGTGACCAAACATAAATACACTACTAAAAACAAGTAAACAGAGTTAATAATTAAATAAGAGTAGATAAAGAAATTGTAAACAATAGCAAGAATAATACAATAGAACAAGGATGCAGATTAGATAATGATGCTAAATGAATAAATACATACATTTATCATTTATTAATATTAATATTTAATATATTTTAGCATCTCTTCTGTAAGTTCATTTGAGAACATTAAAATGAATACAATAATATACAGAGAACCTGCCAGAAAAGCTCATTTAGAGTCAAATTTCCAGTCTGTGCTTTTGCACTGATGCATATATAAGCAAAATTCCCATTGGGAGATGGAACTTGTACTTTACCTAATTTATTTTATAGGGTAAACAAATCCCCTATAGCCGCTGTCCCCAGAGATCGTTACTATAAATATCGTCTGCAATAATGACGTCACCACGGGCTGTCTCGAAGAAGAAATGAAGCTGTTTCTCTTACTCACAGGCTGTTTTCTTTCAGCTTCAGAGTAACCCGTGAGTAAAAACCATCATCCGGCCATTACGTAAGAGAGTACAATAGATAAAAGAGAATAGACGGCGGCGTGTGCGTCTCTGCCCTCATTGCTGGCAGTTTTATCAGTATCCTAATTCTTTCACAGGCTGTGGTAATCTAAAGGCACCCACTGCTAGCATGTAATGTAATGGGTCTTTGCACTCCCTGCAAAGTACAGTCTCAGTGTGGCTGCTCTTTGAAGCTGAGGCAGCCTATGGCATGGCCTGAGTAGCTTCTTTCTATAATGGAATATTTTTGCATAAATTGAGACTTCAGACTTGTCTGTTTTTTTTATTATCTAAAGAAACAGAGAGTATAGAAATATATCCCTCCTCTGCAATGAAAACCTACGCTGTCCTAAGGTGAATTTAATTAATACACTCCTGACCCCTTCATAATGCAGCCTGCACACTCATTCATTTGCATTTTCCCAGGAAAAGATCCACATTTCTGCCCCCCATCAAATGATTCTGCTGGTTATGGGAAACATCGTGTTTAGTCTTTCAAAGAATTCTTTCTATCTTGCTTTGTGTGCTGCGCTTTATAAAGAGTTTGATGAGTCATTTAAATATGCACTTTTTTGCCATTCGTTGAGCAGAGTATAGCCGGATTTAGTGTCCTTGAGACTGAGCGACTTGCTTTAATAGATTAATGTTAATTAGCGTATTTAGAATTAAACTTTATTGCTTTCATGCATATCGACTGGAATAGAGTTTTCTAGAAAATGGCCAATTGAAAATGCAAATAAATGTCAGGAATAAATAATCTTTTAAGGTCAGATACCAGTATTCTTAGTATACATCAGTCCATTCATTCATTCATTCAATTTTCTTCGGCTTAGTCTTTTTTTTAGAGGTCACCACATCGGGATGAACCGCCAACTATTCCGGCATATGTTTTACGCAGCGGATGCCCTTCCAGCTATAACCAAGTACTGGGAAACAACCATACATATTCACAGACACACAAACACACACTCACAAACACTACAGCCAGTTTAGTTTATTCAATTCACTTATACTGCATGTCTTTGGACTGTGAGGGAAACAGAAGCACCCGGAGCAAACCCACATGAACACAGGGAGAACATGCAAACTCTTGCCCTTTATATCAATCTATTCATTATATAAAATATTAAACAATATTATATTATATACATAATATATAATATAATATAATATTATAAACAAAATTATAAGGAATTAAAACAAATTTTTCCAACATATACTGTAAACTGTATGGGGTCACTAGAGACTCTTTTGTAATTGCTATTAAATAAGATTTAAGCTATTGCATTTAGAGATCCATTCATGCTAAATATCTCTAGAAGCTGAATATGTAATCATTGGTAAAATATTCATGCATTTAACATTCATGAACACTCTTGTCAGCAAACCTGACAAAGAGGAATGAAGCTGTTTGTGATGTTCATCACATTGGAAACATTTCTGTGACATTGTGACAAGTTCCCAGCAGGCACACAACATCATGAGACGTTAATATTGGGTTAGATTTAGGTCATTACATCAGGTGACCAAAATTCAATGTCTAGCCAGCCACTAAGGGCGACGTTATTTTAACGTCCAAAAAAGATGTCAAATTACGTTGATATTTGGTTGATTTTAGGTTGTGTTGGAAAGTGACCAAAATCCAACGTCTGATAGATGACAAAGTGATAACGTCCACACAACGTCAAGGTGTAACATAATTAGACATTGATATTTGGTTGATTTTAGGTTGGATGTTGGACATTGACGTCAACCTGATTTTCATTTCCAAACAAAATTCAACATTGCCACGATGCTGGGGTACATTGGGGTACAACATCAATATGACGGCATGTTGACGTCCTGTGCCTGCAGGGTTTAAATGTATGAAGGAGAAAAAAGTGGTGCTATATAAACAAACAAAAACATAGACGTATTTCTAACAAAGCGACAGGTGCATAAAAAGAGGAAGAGTGTATCCTACAAGTGGTTTGTCAAGCCCACTCACATGCATGGAGCACACTCACACATCCTACAGTTATGTGATAACATTTAGTTTAACATACGATTATTAGTTTTCTGGAAAGGTGAACTACTCTGTAACAAAACTTTTTAAGTTGTTGTAACCAGGGATGTGACGCTGACAACAGGGTGAGGATCCACATGCAGGTTTAATGAGGAGGTCAGGCAAGCAATAGTCAACACAGGTGCAAACAGATGTATGAAGGCTATCCAGAATCGTAGTCACAATAACGGGCAGATGGTCACAAGGCAGGCAGCAAACAGGATAAACAGACAGACGAGCCAAAGATCAAAACCAGGCAAAACAAGACAAAGGAAACGCATTGTAATGTCACTTCGAGTAAACAAGACTCAGCAATATTGTGCGTGTGTTTGAGCTGTACTTATACTTCAAGTAATCAGTCTGTGAGCAGCTTCAGCTGTGTGAGTCTAATCAAAGATGACTAGGAGCAGCTGAGTGTGTGTGTGTGTGTGTGTGTGTGTGTGTGTGTGTGTGTGTGTGTGTGTGTGTGTGTGTGTGTGTGTGTGTGTGTGTGTGTGTGTGGCATAACTGGGTTTTGTAGTCCATTTACCAGCAGATTTGTAGTCCTATGTGTTTACCAGCAATCTGCACAGGCTGGATCGCTGGTGATTGTGACAGTTGTGCCAACTCAAATGTTTTTGTCTGAAGAATTGGAATGCCTGAAGCTGAAGTGAGCAAAAAAAAAATAAAAAATTCTTATTTCCTTTTGGGGGTTTTTCTTTTGTATTCAACATTTTTTTTCTCACCTTTATTTGATAGGACAATATAGATTATAGACAGGAAATTGTGGGGAGAGGAGAGGGGGCCTCAAGGCAGGAATTGAACTTGGGTCGCTGTGAACACCAGAAGAACATGTGTCGATGCACTAACCACTACACTATTGGTGCCAAAGTGTACTTAACTTTTGAAAACATCAGTTGCACTGACCTAAAATGTCTAAAGTTGAATGAACAAAGCAACTCCTTTGGAAATTGGTACTAAGAAAAAATACATTATCAGAACAAACAAACATAGTTCAATAAAAAAAACAGGAAGGCATGCTTCACATGTGAAGCATTACAAAGCATTTTTCCATCTTTGTCCTGCCATGTTTTGATCCTTGTCTTGTTTACCGCTATTGTTGTTTTACCTCCTGTCCTGTTTCTAATTCTGTGTCTAATAAATGTTTTGTTAACCTTTGTCTCTGTTTTAGTTTTTCTTTCAATTGTTTGTTTGTTCTGATAATGTAAAAAAAAATTTTTTCACTCAATTTCAGACATTTTAGGTCAGTACAACTGATGTTTTGAAAAGCTGAGTACATGTCGGCACTAATGGTATAGTGGTTAGTGCATCGACACATGGCACTCCAGTGTTCTCGGCGATCCGAGTTTGATCGATGCCTTGAGGTCCTATGCCGAACCTTCCCCTCTCTTCTCTTCACACACTTTCCTGTCTATACTCTCTACTGTCCTATCAATTAATGGTGAAAAAAAATAACAATAAAAAAATATGTTGAGTACATGAGAAAAAAACTAAATAAAATAAGAAGTATGTTTTTTTTCGTTCAGTTTCAGGCTTTCCAGTTCGGCAGACAAAAAATACAGAGTATTAGTTACAGAGTAGTTCACCTCTACAGAAAACTAATAATCTTATGTTAACCCAACTAAATGGTTTTTATGTTAATGACAAATAGTAGGTCAGTGCAGCTGATGTTTTTAAAAAGGATTAAGGAAATAAGGATTATGTTTTTTTGTTGTTGTTGTACTGGCTTAAAATTTTCACAGGGTGTCTTCCTTGCTGTTCAATAGAAAAAAAGAAGAAGTTTGGAACAATTGAAGGATGAATAAATGGTGGATTAAAATTTTTAGGTAAACAACGCTATTAAGAATCTTTTTGACGATTTATATTAATAGAATACAGATGATGTTACATTTATTGCCACATTTCCATGAGATGTTAGGTTGAAAATCAATCACTTTAAGCTAACTGCCTGTAATTGTTACCTGATTATATTGTGATTGCTAGAGAGTTTGTCAGAGAAAATCTGTTGCTTGCAGTTTTGTAATTTTTCAAATGGCTCACTGGAGGCAAGCGAACACTTCACCTGGCCTCCGATACCCGCCTGATCAGTTTCCATGACCACAGTCAAAGAGAGATGACAGCAAACTGTCCACGTTTTCATCTGCGGTTTTACAGTGGCTGTTCAAGGCTTTGTGCTCCTTTGTTGACTGCAAAAGTGTGGACAATCAGTCCTGCGGAGCGGCTGCTGTCTGTGCTCATGTTGCTTTCTCCTCCACCATTCCTCGAGGACTCTAACAATGAAATCCTGCTAAACTTGACCTAAAAAAAGTAATAAGTTTGTGGGTGTGGACTTGAAGGAAATGGGGAATAACTCTCAGACAGGAGGCTGGTGCAATTCATCTATAAGGTGACATCAACATCAAAGGTTGCCATCGCTGCATTGCACAGAATATGAATTCTTTGTTCTCCATGCAGGTTCTATCTGGAAGCTCTTTGTGCCGAGAGTTGTATGATAAATGGCTCTGTTTAAAATGTAAGGTTTGAACACACTTTGGCTGGAAGGAAGATAAAGGAACGTCTTAGCGTACAGAAATATACGACGGCGCTGGTCTGAGAATCATCCTGTAGTCTCACACTTTAGATTAGATCATTGTACTCCACAATCTGACAGTTTGAAGAGTCAAAGATCAGCTCACTGTATCTGATTGTCATTCTAGAAAGGCCTGTCAGTATAAAACTACGTGTTTCAGCACAGACTAATGTGGTTCCTTGGAATGGCATGAGCTAGTCTGACCTTGAATGGATTTGTGATGGTAAAACTTATGGTTGGTTAACAATACATGTGCTTTGTTTCAAGGAACTACAGTATGAGGACAGCCAGGGAAAATTTAACTATAGTTTTGTTCATTTTTGTTAACGTTAGTTCATGGAAATAAGGGAAACAATAATTGACTGGCGCCGTCTTGTGACTGATTAATAAGTAGGTTAGTGTAGGCTCCATTCAGCTGTACTGTAAGAATTTTTTTCTGTCTAATTTTTACATTTTGTTGCAAGTAGCCTTGTAATAAATGGCATAAAGTCTATCCAGGTGGTTGTTTTTGCAGTTGTTTTCACTAAATGGCTTCAGTGGGTAAAATTAACTGACCTCAGTTTGTAATAGCAAAGCTTGTGGTTGGTTAATCATACCTGTGCTTTGATTCAAGTGACTGCAGTATGAAAACAGCCAGGGAATAATTAAATATAGTTGTATTAATTTTTGCTAACATTAGTTCAGGGAAATAATGGAAACAATAATTGACTGTTTGGCACCATCTTGTGACTGATTAATAAGTAGGTTAATGTAGGCTCCATTCAGCTGATCTGTCAGATTTTTTTCTGTCTAATCTTCACATTTTTTTTGTAAGTAGCTTTTAAATAAATGGCTTAAAGTCCATCCACGCTTGCAGTTGTTTTTACTAAATGGATTCAGTGTGTAAAATAAACAAACCTCAGTTTTGTAATGGCAAAACTTGTGGTTGGTTAACAATACCTGCAATTTTTTTCAAGGAACTACAGAGGGCAGCCAGAGAATAATTAACTACAGTCTTAATAATAATTGTTAACATTAGTTCATGAAAATAATGGAAACAATATTTGACTGTTTGGCACCATCTTGTGACTGATTAATAAGTAGGTTAGTGTAGGCTCCATTCAGCTGTTCTGTCAGATTTTTTTTTCTGTCTAATTTTTACATTTAGTTGCAAGTAGCCTTGTAATAAATGACATAAGTCCATCCAGGCAGTTGTTTTTGCAGTTGTTTTCACTCAATGGCTTAAAATTACCAGACCTCGGTTTTGTAATGGCAATACAGTAGTTGTGGTTGGTTAACAATACCTGTGCTTTGTTTCAAGGAACTACAGTATGAGGACAGCCAGGGAATAATTAACTAGTTTTTGCAACCATTTTGTAATTTATACAAATGGAAGCTGCAAAAAATAAACAGGGTCCCATAGAGGATGAGGAAAGTAATTATTTTCTCATGGTGTCATATGATGGTGCTAATTATTTTAGACCGTAATAGTTATTTTTCTCTACTATGCACTAAATTTGGCTCTGTGCACAATTTTTGAAAGGTTTATGAAAGACTCATTTGGGGATTCGTTTCATGTATGAATTGAGGCTTCTATGTCAGATATGCTAGTTTTAAATATGTTACTCGTATGCATAATTAAAAGGCGAGATTTGCATTTTCATCACATTCTGGAGCAAGGAAGCTATTCTCGGTGGACTTGACCTCATCTTTAAGTAAAAGTACTGTCTCTCCACTGAGCGAAGGAACAGTTTGATTTATGTTGAGCAATACTAAAGGGGATCATGAGATTTTAGATGGAAAGCTCAGCCATCTGCAGTCAAATCCTCCCCAAGGTCAAAAGTGACAACATGATCCTTAAGTAAACATAGTAAGAAACAGGTGGGATTTGCTGTGGTTTTTTTGCTGTTTTTAGAAGAGTATATATCTAACTCAGACACTGAGGAGTGACATCATGAATTTTCAACGTAATGTACTTTTGAGGCCTTTTTTGGTGAGAATGTAGTTGTTTAGATTGCAACTATGCAGTTTATATTTAAAATTTATATAATTTTATAGATTCAGCTCGTTGGCGGCCATCAGCCTGTCATACTGAGCAGAGCAAAGACGGTTCACGTTCTGCCACAAGATGGCGACAGAGACCACAGAGTAAACTACAGCTGATCAAATCATCATAAAACAGATACGTGACTTTCTAAGTCAATCTCTCTCTCTTGTGTGTTGTAGTGCTGTATTTATACTATAGTGATCTGGTAATGTTTGTTTTGGCTTTTTCGAGGTTAATTATTGTGATCTGATTACAACTGAAAGATATCTCTAGATTGATGGCATTTCATGCCGTTCAGCCTTATAATCTTAAAATATGAGCAAAAATCACCTGTTTTGTCATCACTTTAGACATTTCTCAAGAGAATCATTCAAACTCTAAAGTGATTTAGATTTGGTTTGTGCAGTAGCAATGGTTTCTGCAGTTCTGATGTCAGCTGTAGATGTGAATGAATGGCGGAAGAAAGTAGTTCCTTATACAAAAGGATTTGTAAACTCTCTGTTTGATTTTCTTTTTTATATACATGATTATGCCATCGAACTGTTCTATAAATGCAATATTACACTCGTAGCAGTGTTATATGACTGTATATTGTAACTGGTGGGACACTAAGGCACTCGGCCTGTGGCCTCAAGCCAAAGCATGCCTTCTACCAGTGCTGATACAGCCATATTGCACTGCTATGAGTGTAATATTGCTTATATATGAGTAAATACTTTTTTGTCTGCGTATGTAAATGTCTTGATGTGTTCTTTAATCACATTTTTCATGTTATATGATCACGCACAAAAACACATAGCCTATACAGTATATACACATATAGGCTTTGTCATTTATATTTTGTAACATTTGCTGTTAAGGCTCTGTTTTTACAGTACAGTAACATTTATTCAGCACTGAGGATGATTTGAAACCTGTACCTTGCATTGTTTGCTGCTGAATTAACTGATTGTTAAAAATACTAAGATTTTACTGTTGTGTTTTGGTGACTAAACCAAATGTTCTTAATACATCTCACAATGATCTTGTGTTCTGAAATATGAAAATATGTGCAACTACAATAAAATCATGACAACATGTTTTGAAGGAATAGCTTGGGGTATTGGAAGTGTATCTATCCTCTGTTCCTTTAAATAAATGGTTAAAACTAAGTTGAGTTGGTGATTCACTCACTGCTGCCACCTACTGGTCACAGTGTTACATCAGCACTCTTGGAACGCCGCCAATTTATTCACGTTTGAGAGAATCTCCAAGCTAATTATTCCTAAAATATGCTGAAATTCTTTAATATTGCAGTAGTGAAGAATCTGTCCTTTTTCATATAACACTTCACAGCAAAGATAAATTTAAGCCAACCCCTAATTTGGACAGCCAAAATCAGAGTAGTTGATATCAAATGCCACAGCCTGTCACAGACATTTGGAGCATTTTGGAGCTGGCAGCTGGTGCTGGGTGAAATCCAAAGCTTTGTCAAACAAGCTTCTGTCCTCGCAAACCAAACCCTGCCGGTACCAAGCCCTGAACTTGATTGTCTACTGCTAAAACACACTGACACGAGACCTGGAAAACAATGAGACCCCTAAACACAGCTTTACTGCATTCACCACAGAGCTAAATATGTGCTTCACGAATATCTGAGATGAAACTTGTAAATATGACTGTGGTTTAATAGATTTCTCATGTTGATTACCGTTTTTCGATGCAGTGCTGTCAGAAATTGATTCCAAGGGCTCAAGGCTATTTCTTAGTATACAAGTATACAATGTAGCAATCAATTGTTTCGCTCTTATAATGATTTGCCTTTTCTGTGATTATTCACAGCTGTGGAGTCAAATCTCACTGCGCTTTTTTCTTTTGTGAAATTGATCACAAAAGATCCTAACAATGGAATATATTTGTGTTTTTTCCCCATCAAATACACAGTATTGCCAGTGCAGTACTATCCTATTTTTGTTCTCAAACTGTTTTTCAAGGTTGGAAGTACAGTACACAGTCTCCCCTAGCAACCAGAATGCTTTCAGTCCCACAAAACACGCATCTTCAATGGATTCAATGAGGTCTGCAATATGTGGAGAAAGCTGTTTTTTAGCAGTCCCATTTACGTAGCTATCTCAATGCCACCACAAGTACGTTTCTCTCGTTTGAAGTCTCTGAAATGCTGGTAAAACATCTTTTATAGTATAGTGAAATATTTATGTGTTGATTGACTGCACACAAAACATATATATTTCTCGGCATGCTCATGCAACCCCTTCGTTTCGAGGAGAAAAAAAGATTGTAGGCTCTAGTATCAGTTGCTAATATGCTAGTTCTATTTCATTGGCATTAGTGAAGCATCATTTGCTTGCGAATTGCCTTGGTATTAAGTTATCTATACCTCAGTTTTTTGTTATCTATGCTACTGTACTGAAATTGTAATATTTACAACCTTTTTTCAGCTCTTTTTTAGTGATATCTTTCAGAAAATATACGTAGACAATTTTTTGCATGGCACTTCCAAAACGATAGCTTGAACAATGTTTATTGCAAATGTGGTGAAATAGGATCTAAATACTGTAAGATAAATAAATAAATAAATAAATAAATAAATAAATAAATAAATAAATAAAACAAAAAACAATGCAGTTATTCATTCATTTATTTCTTTTAGTCTTAGTCCCTTTATTAATCAGGGGTCGTCACAGCGGAATGAACCGCCAACCTATCCAGCATATGTTTTACGCAGCCGATGCCCTTCAAGCTGCAACCCTTTACTGGGAAACACCCATATACACTCATTTACACACATACACCACGTACAATTTAGTTTACCCAATTCACCTATAGCGCATGTCTTTGGACTGTGGGAAACCAGAGCACCTGGAGGAAACCCTCGCAAACATGGGGAGAACATGCAAATTCCACACAGAAACGCCTACTGACCCAGCCGAGGCTCGAACCAGTGACCTTCTTGCTGTGAGGCGACAGCACTACCTACTGGACCACTGCGTCGCCCACCTGCAAACATAATAATGATTAGATAAAAACTATCAAGTCAGCAAACAAATAAACTACAAACATTCAGAGTGATCCCAGAGTGAAAACTTTGCATGCATGTTTATCACCCTAAATAAGAGGAGAAAAAACATGTACTGTATTAACATTACGCTTGGTCATTTTAATGCATCCTTACTCAACAAATGTATTGATTTTCTTCTTCGAAAAAGGGGGTTAAAATCCCCACAAACCAAATCCCCAGATCATTTTAATCTACGTATTTGACCTATTTGAGAGGTGCACTGCAGAATCAAATTAAGAGTGGCCTCGAACAAATTTGAAAAGAGAAGGGAAAGTTAGCGGTTTCATTACTATCAATCCATAAAGACATCTCAGCCCACACCTACACTGTGGGATGCTAAACAGATGAGCAGCAGAGGCTTAAAACACCTGCCAAATGAACAAGTATTCGTTTAGCTGGGTGGGTGTGTAGACATTGCTACACCTCAGTGATGCATAAAACCTATGTACTCAAACTACTTAAAATCACATATGTCCCGCCTGAGAGATTTGTAGTGCTTATCCGGTGTTTTTAAACATCCATAGATGAGAACATGGTGTACTTTTATGTAGCACTGGATGTTTGCGAACGTCCACCTTTCTTCAATACATCAAACAAACAAGAATTAAGGCCAGTAATGAGCTCAGTAGCGTTGAGTAGGTGTATCCACTTACATTTAATGAGCTGCACTGACAATGCAAACATCCCTCGTGAGCTTTTAGTTTTCACGTGTATGATTTTATTAATGCAAAAGCAGGAATTGATATTAATTCATTCAAACATATACTACCACTTTATGTGCTATGATGAATATATGGCAATCTCACCTCAAGTAGGGCAGCATGCACTGTAATGCTGGGTTCCGCATAAATGATTTTAAGTAACACAAAGGAATTAAGTTAACTTATTAATGATTAACAAATTAAAGTGGATTGAACATAAAACAATTGAGTTGTCACAAAAAAACAACAACTCAATAATTGTGTTGTTTCAGCTCATTTTAAATAAGTACTTTGAACAAACAGACATTTTTTGAGTGTGGAAACAAAGCAAATTGGTTGTGTTTACAAACAAACATGGTAGAATGAATAAGCGGAGTCTTGGCTTCCATTTCATTTTCATATTGTTATAATGCACAACCTTCCTAATTACTGATGTACTTGATGCAAAGGCTCCTCTCAGAATCCCTTAATATGCAAGTAATATGTACTAGTAGAGTAAATCTCAAGTGTTTTTGGTTGCATGTGAAGTGCGGGACACTGAATGAGGTGTTCCCAAGTACTCAGAGGCGACTGTTTGCATTTATTAAGGTAAATCTATTCACTGAGCACTGGTATAAGATGCAATGACATAACATTTGACATTTTTCTACCTATTTAGATGAGACTGGGAAGATATATTAAGCTGTTTCAATTTATTAGACCTAATTGTGCTTGTGTGTTTGTGTCTAAGTACACTGTAAAAAAATATGTGTGGTTTGAAACTGTATAAAACTAAAAATGCTACAGTAAAATCTGTAACATGCTTAAAAGCAAGTTTCCTTACTATATGAGGTGAATAACCAGCCGATTTGAATGTTATCATTTAATTGAAAGGGCATTATTAGTGGTTATCAGCTGATAGATATGAGCTAGTAGGGGCCTTCTGCACCTACTATTAGGCTCAGAAGGCTGTTATCATCCATCCACACGGTTAATTAGCTATAGATCACGTACGGCTGTGGCCGGAAGTTAACAGAAATATTTATATTATTTATAAAATTTCCCATTAAATATTTTATTAGCGTCTACCCCTACCCCAACCCTAAACGCAACCGTCACAGTAATGTAAAAATAGATCTGGATCTGGAGTCTTTTCTATTAGTATAGCTGATAAACCATGTGGATGGATAATAACAGCCTTCTGAGCCTACTAGTAGGCGCAGAAGGCCCCTACTGGCTCATATCTATTAGCTGATAACCACTGATAACACCCATTCAATCAAGTGATAAAAATTAAAGAGGTGGAATAAGTGTAAATTGGCTTCCTCAAAATTCCCTGCAATACACTTTCCTTGTTAACAGTTTTGTAGTTCCTTTTAAATTTGTTCTCATCAGTTACATACATGTTGGTATCACTTTATTTTGATGTTGATGTCTTGTTGAATTTAAGTTACATTGCATCTACATGCCAACTAATTCTCATTAGATTTTAAGAAGACTGTTAGGTTGGGGTTGGGGTTAGTGTAAGTTGACATGTATTTGCAAAGTTTCTTATAGTCAGTTAAAAGTTGAAAGAGGAGTATCAGCAGATATTAAGCAGACAGTCTACTAATACTCAAATGAGAATAAATTGGCATGTAGTTGCAATGCAACTTTTAGTCAACAAAATGTGCTATAGGGACCATCAAAATAAAGGCCCAATCCCAATTCTATTGTTGTACCCCTACCCCTTCCCCTTCCTCTTGGACCTTAAAACCAAGTGTGAAGGGGAAGGGCTTCAAAATTTACCCCTGAGAATTGGGACAGCACTACAGCACCTGCACACGTCATCATATGTCATCACAATCTCTTGCTTCATATAAGATCAGACGATCGCGACTGATGTAGTTATTCCAGTCGTGCTATTTTTTGGTATTTATCTTCAGGAAATCACTGAAGGCATATTATCATAACGATCTAATGTTGAAATAACATGGTAACTGTACTGTGCATTTACACAGTGGCCATATTCATCTATGTAAACACACAAAAACAACATAAACATTATAGCAGACACTGTAAAAAGCTCATTCCCAGCCACTAGACTTTTCTGACAGGGTATTCGAGTGTCATCGAGTCTCAGAATGTTGTGGGACTGCTGTACAGGAGTTATTATTGGGGTTATAGATCGCAAAATTTAGCAGTTTTTATTTTAGGCTTTTTTTTAAAAAGCATGACAGTAAAACACGAACGCAGTTATAAATATATATGTACATATGCTTGTTTGCTGTAAAAATGTGTAAAAATGACAAAAAAATACAAATTTGTGGATCTACTTCCGGGTGCAGCTGTGGCTGGTGTATGCTGGGAAATTTTCTTACCCCTTGGTTTCGAGTGTGGTCCTGAAAAATCTTCATTTGAAGGGCTGCCCCTTGCCCTTAGCCCTATGCCTTCAAGCTAAAAAGAATTGGGACACCTCCTTCACAGGAACGCACAAAACAAGGGGTATGGGTAAGGGGAAGGGCTAAGGGCTAGAATTGGGATTGGGTCAAAGTCTTACCTACATTTTTTTATGTAACGTCTAATGTACATAATCAAATAAATAATGTTTATTGGATTAATTAGTGTCATGTGTTACCAGTGTTGTGTGAATGATAGTTCATCATGTGACTTTCTCATCCCCACATGCCTATGACTGTGTTTTTGTCTGTGTAACAAAGGTGCAATGTGTAGATGTTAGTACTTCAAAACACTGGTGTATTAACACTATACATTAATGAAATACAATGATTTATGCTGAGTTAAGCTAAAAGTGCTACCATCACCAGATCTGAAGTTTGGCTGAATGGATTCAGAAATTATAAAACTCAACTGTTTATTATTGGTGACTTCTAAAAAGAGCCTATACACCCCTTTAAAAAAGCCATTTCTTTTTATTTAAATAAATTAATCAAATAAAATAGCGTATTATTGCTCACACTATAGATATGTTTCCATCCACCTTATGCACATTTTGGATTTTGGAGGAAAAAAAACTAAGTAGGACAATTTTTTTATTTGATATAAAAAGATGCGCATACTGTAAACTACGATGGAAACACTTTTACCAAGCAAATTTTAGAATGCGCATTTAAAAATAGTCATGTGATTTTGTTATAAGAGATCATGTGATGATAAAAATGTGTGTGAATGGACAAACCAGCAGGCTGGGCACATTGTAAAACATCGGAAATGTTGTTTTGGTCATTCTAAAACGCCATTCTTACACCATAGACTTGTGTGAGCCTTTTACACAATAGCTTATGTTCTGGGATTTCTCTAATATCTTTCTGTAGCACTCCGGGAGTAATGAGTTCTGCTGTGTGGGTTTGTTAATAACAAACAGGAAAGAGCAACTTTCTGGAGGAAAAGAAGCAAAAGCTGCACAAAAGAAGATCTCAGAAAAGCACTAGGTGGAAATCATTATGCCGTACTATGATTCAGACCTAAAAATCTGCCACTATCCGCTGATTACTGCAAATGTTTTCTTGCCAAATTGGGGGCCCGAAGAGATTTCACTGCATAAATACAAAATGAAAAGCCGTGTCAAAGAATGATTGAATTAACCGGCTATTGCTTGTGAATATTCATGGATATCAGAGAATGAATTTTATTCTGAGACAGTCTAGTTATGCTTATTATGAAAAGAATATAAACTGCACTGCGGTCACAATCAATCAATAATGTTTCATTTTCACTGTGGTCACACTTTAATGACACATTTGACCTCATGAACTCCTCTTTGCTCAAATCTATTTTTTCTAATCTTATTTTTCCAGATCCCTCCACAGAATCAATTCATTTTCAGTCTATGAAGTCCAGTGGGTAGTCATTGCTTTACACCTATTTAAGTTTAAATCTTATTTATGGTTCACACCTACCACAGAGTGCTATTTACCTGGAGTTTCACTGACATGGTCTCCATAATTTATGACTTATGTGTGTTACAAATCAAAGTGTGCTGCTTTTTTAAATGTACCTTTTTGCATTCTTCGCTGCTGTGGGATGTGATGGATTCTGTTTATTTTCCATTGAAGTCATTTGACTGATGGGCTGAAGGCTGTAGTTTGTTATATGTTGATAGTAATGTGGTACGGCTCTAATGGACCGGCTCCAAGAGAAATGGCCTTATTGGCTCACCTGCTGATTGGAGACTTGGCAACGTGATAGATAAGCTGTGAGGTTTTTCTGAAAAAAGGAATCTGGTTCTAGAAGTTACTGACGTATCATTAACGTATAACAATTCTGTCATCATTAACTAACCTTTAACTTGTTCCAAACCAGTTTGAGTTTTTGGTCACATTTTTTGATTGCAAAGCCATGATGCCATATAATCATGCATTCTTGATTGACGGTCATTTTCCCTTTTGGAAAGAGGTTACATCTGTATTTTTTTGTACTATTAACCCTTTAGATAGGCCTGTGCCAAAAAGTGTCTGCCTTTATATAGAGTTCTAAGAAGTATAAAATCAAAGTTTGCATGCATAAATTCATTGTTTTGATTTTCTCAGATATATCAATGTAATTGTGCAAAGGTCTCTCTCACACACACACACACCCTATACTCCATATAAAAGCCAGAAACTACACTTTTTTTTGCACTGCAACTGATGATCAACAGCAAAAACTTTACAGCTTCCTTCAAGGGAAAACCACCAACAATAAAGAAAGCATGATTATCTGGTGTCATGGCTTTGCAGTCAAAAAAGTCACTATAATGGAAGTCAATTAAGCAGTCACAACATATTGAAAGGGTCTTAAATTTGCCCAGAGTGTATTGTTTTTGTAGAAAAAAAGTTGTGGCCAAATTAAGACTCAAAAATCACCCCAGAGTGGATGAAAACATCTCCAACAACACACACGGGTTTATGTCATTATTAAGCAATTTTCAATTGTGCATGAAGATTCGTGATAAATATTTTGCCAGCATATTCGATTGTGCATATTTGTGCTGATATGACTGGATTTTGACTGCAAAACTGCAGAATCAACAGTAAAAGAGCTGGACCTTGATAAATGATATTACTATGCAACTTTATGTGAATCATATTGAAATTAATGGGTTCTACCTGCAAATTTCAGCCCTGAGCAGTTAGACCAAATTTTCATGAATGATATTACTAAGCGACTATTGATTGAAAATGCATACAGAAATAATTGTATTTTGCTGTTAATATAATGTGATAACCTCAATGAATAATATTACCATGCAACTCCAGATCATCTGTATTTATATTGAAATTAGATTTTATCCGCAGTTTATTTTGATGATTATTAATAAATTAAGTTGAACATTTGAACATTATATTTGAAGATATCAATCAGCTGATCACATTGAAGCTACGCCTCATTATCGCTTTAACATAACCACGTGACATTATTTATTTAAAGGGTAAGTTCCTCACTCTCAACTGCTTCTAAATTTTATGAATTTCATTCTTCTGTTGAACACAAAACGACATTCAAAAGAATGCCAGAAAAGAACTGCCATTGACATCTATAGTAGAAACAAAACATACTATGGAAGTAAATTTAAATTTTTGTTGAACTCGTAATTCATAAAATGTTACTCTTTCATTCATTCATTCATTCATTAATTTTCTTTTCGGCTTAGTCCCTTTATTAATCTGGGGTCACCACAGCGGAATGAACCGCCAACTTATCCAGCATATGTTTTACGCAGAGATGCCCTTCCAGCTGCAACCCATCAGTGGAAAACATCCATACACACTCATTTACACACATACACTACGGACAATTTCAGCTTACCCAATTCACCTATAGTGCATGTCTTTGGACTGTGGGGGAAACCAGAGCACCCGGAGGAAACCCACGCCAACACGTGGAGAACATGCAAACTCCACACAGAAATGCCAACTGGCCCAGCCGGGGATTGAACCAGCGACTTTCTTGCTGTGAAGCGATTATGCCACCTACTGCGCCACCGTGCTGCCATAAAATGTTACTAGTGTCTTTAAATATTCCTCATATCATTGATATTGTCATGTAAGGGACACTGACAATGTAGTAGAGGATCCACATGCAGTATTTATTAACAAGAATAGTCAGGCAGGCGAAGGTCGATTACAGGAGCAAACACGTGCATACAGAAAATCCAAAGAATGGTCATTAAAAGGCAAATGGTCAGGACAGGCAGCAAAAACAACAAGGCAAAAGGTCAAACACGGTTAGACTAGACAAAGGAAACACTTTGTAATGTTCACTAACAGTATAACAAGACTCAGCAACGTCTGTGTGTTTGTGTGCTGTATATATAGTCAGTGTAATCAGTTATTGAGCAGCTCTGTGCGTGAGTAATCAAAGGAGAACTGGAACAGGTGTGTATGTGTGGTGCATGACAGGATTTGTAGTTCTTAAGTGATCTGTATGGACTAGATCGCTGGTGATTTTGAGAGATATAATCTACACAGACAACACAAAATTACAGTCGTTTGAGCTGTTCCTCCATACAACTGAAGTAAATGCTGACCAGAAGCTTTGGTTTCTTTCTATGGAAGAACCTTATGTTGAGTTCTTTGGTCTTCCACACACAAAAGTTGTTCAAAAGATGTTCTGAAGCTTGATAGATTGTTTTTTTAATGCTATGCTGTACTGTATCCATAAGTAAACAGGAAAGCATTTTTCTACATTTACATCAGACTTGGATGTATCAATAAAATATCTAAAAAATGTCTCAAAGTAATGGCTTCATGATTGACGAGTCACTTTCAAGAGCAAGATTAGAGATAGAAAGAGAGAAAGACGGAATTTATACAAAGAGGAGTAAAGAACAGAGTAGACAGAGCAATTTAGCTTGTTATTAATGTTTGTGCACAGCAAAAGTATGCCCTTCATAGCTGACAAACGCCTTTTAAGACCATCAACGCTTGTGTTCTTATCCCTGCGATTGATTTCCCTATTGCAGGCTGACCATGCATTTAGATCCCTCTCCCTGTTATTAATACAAACCCATCTCTCGCTAGATGTATTGTCACCCCATGCATTATACTGATGTAATCTGTCCATTTGAACTGTTATGCTTAGATTGCATCCAATCCTACTTCAGGCTATAAGTGAGATTATTCAGCCTGGGTTTTGCGGTCCAGAATGGAACAGGAAATTGGCCAAGATCAAAACAACAGCTGTTTGGACTCCTGGCCACAAATATGAGGGCCGGAGGCATTTTGTGCACAAATCCAAATAGATTTCTATTGATTTGAAGCACACTTCATCTTGTAGTACGAGAAAGTGTGGCTCTTGATTTATGTGACTGATGTCCGTTGGGTTAAGGTCAATTGAGCACTTGCTGTGGCTTGTGATGATGGCCAGTTTCATGTGAGACTGTTATGATGTATGAATCGCAACATCAGCATTGACTAAATATAGGCAAAATTACTAACACCGAGTTACGTTCAGAACTTGACAACATGAGCCATAATGGGTAATTTTGATATGCTGTTCATTTCATTCATCATTCACGTGTTCACCCCAGAATGGCTGAAGGTAATGATATTTTCATCTCTATTAACACATTTTCACAAACACACAAATCTGACCTCCATTATAAACCCTCTATTAACAAGATTTCACATTCACAAGGACACATCATTTACTTTGACATCCTTCAGACTCACTTTTTTAAATATCTGATGAAATGCTCAGACTCATTAAAATTATGTTGTTCTCAAGGCCAATTTTTCAAGCAACACATACAATATTTATCAGTTTTTATATTCAGGATTCTGTATGAAATGGGAAAAGGAGAAAAACATAATATCAAAAACAAAAGAACAAAGAAACCAAATGTTAAATAAATCCTTATAATTCTGTTCAACAGATTATATACTTTTCCTTTTTGACTTTTATCAGAAATACTTCTGAAGCTGTCAACACTGGATTATCACATTCTAACAGCTTATCAGAATTCACAATAATTGAACATATCAAAGTTTTTCATTTTAAACACTGAACTTGTATATTAGATTATAATTTAGATCAGAGCTGCACTATATATTGTTTCAGCATCGATATTGCAATGTTCGCGTCCGCAATAGTCTTATCACAGGGTGTGGAATGTTGATTTTATATTTTGGGATTATAGTGAAGGTGAGTGAATGTTTTTTTAGTCTGTCTTAGGCCTGTGACTGTGCATTCAGGCACAAGAAATAGTTTACTTTGTAACTTTAATAAAGATTTATTTTATGAACCCTTTTTACAAGACTGTTATGATGCTTTTAACGATCATCATAATCTTATTTCTTTAAAGTTGATTAATATTTAGATTTTTTTTAAACGTATGAACATTTATGTGCATTTATGAATGTATTATATCATCTTTTAAAAATTACAAAAAACGGATTACCGCTTATGTGAGGTGTTTCTAGTGGACCGTCTATAGGGCTGAGAGTAAATTTTACGTTATTCTCTCTTCTGGCTGCGGTTATTAGTCTCACACAATTTTGATAACATGGTTGATAACACCATTGTGGAGTTTTTCTTTTATTATTTCAGAAAATAGGGTTGTAAAAAAAATATTTGTTGTACTCTCCCATTCACTGCACTTTTACATTACCCAACTATGATGCCTTCCACTACTGAGAAACCCAGAAATGTGAAAAGGGTCCATTGAGTTATTTTTGTACAATGAAAACTGTACAGGATTATTGTACATTTAATTTAATATTACATTTTTGTATCTAAATACCGTTAGACGGAAAGAAAGCATTAAGCACTGTTTATTTCACTCTTATTTTGGCTATCTTGTATTTATCTATGCTTTTAATCCTAACCCTACCCACGACACAGAAATTTTTTTTATTTTTTATGTATATTTCTAGAGTACATCTTATATATATATAATATTTTTTTTATGTATATATATTTTTTGACTACATTCTCTATAATTGTATTTATTGTAAATTCTTTTTACAACTCTACTTTTTGTGTTTTGTATTAATATTATATGTTAGGGACCTGGGTCTGAGAGTAACGGAATTTCGATTCTCTGTATGTCCTGTACATGTGCTTGAATTGACAATAAAGCTGACTTTGACTTTGACTTACATATTTGCTTGCTAACTACTTACTTTTAATTTGTTTATTATATTTTATGCTTGATCAATCTAAATTTATGCATTTATTCCAAATAGAGCTACTGAAGTCATCTGGTGTGATTGTATTTATATCGTAATATATTATCGCAGAAAGACAAAATATCACAATGCCAGTTTTTTTTCAATATTGTGCAGCCCTAATTTTAAATTTATATTATAGATTCATAATGTACAATTTTTTACAATTTTTTATGTTAACTGTAACGACTGATAAATTGATAAATTTTATTTCTGCACTTCAGATGCCATAAGGCCTTTAATTTGAGCCTTGCTAATGACATAAGTTGCACACAGCAGATTCAGCAATTTGTAAATATTGGGAAAATTATGCTTAATTTTATCACAACAAGAAGTCACTGGTTCTAGTCCCGGCTGGGCCAGTTGGTACTGTATTTCTGTGTGGAGTTTATGTTCGTGTGGGTTTCCTCAAGGTGCTCCGGTTTCCCCCACAGTCCAAAGACATGCGCTGTATAGGTGAATTGGATGAACTAAATTGTCCGCAGTGTATGTGTGTGTGAATGAGTGTATGGGTGTTTCCAGTACTGGGTTGCAGCTGAAAATGCATCCGCTGCGTAAAGCATATGCTGAAATAGTTGGTGGTTCATTCTGCTGTGGCAACCTCTGATAAAATTTGGACTAGGCCGAAGGAAAATTAATAAATGAATAAATGCTAGATAGTTAGATAAAACTACAGTATATGGTTCATTGCATTCTCATTCATTTCTGCAGCTATGGTTTTACAGTAAAATTAGTTGTTCAGTTTTTTTTTTGCTTTTACTTTGCAATTTGTCATCAAAATAAGAAGAAAAACGATTAAGATTTGTAGCTATTGGTCTATAACATTGGTATATGTCTAAATTTTTATATCATGTATTTTTATCACATAATTTACATTGGATGTACTTGTTGAATTGAGAGTAAAACTGTCCAGAAAATTTCTGATTCAGAGAATTACTTGCATTTAAAGGGGTGGTCCACTACGATATCATATCATGTCTCTCTATGCGGCCGCTTTCCGTGCGTTCTACATCTCAAACAACAAACTCGCAAAAGATATGTGAACGTTTCATATTACTTTAGAGAGCAGGCATGAGGTTCAGCTGTGTCCTTTTCATTTTAATGTAATTATGTTAGCTGACCAATCAGAGCCTCTTGAGGGCGGGCTTTCGGAGAAACTAGGAAATATAATTGTCATTTTCATGTTAACTGAGTAGCTTTATATAATTAAAGTAAAATACATTAAAAAATTATGTTATTTTTTTTACAAATGAAGCATGAGCACACATTGCTTTGTATCTTATAAACCCAACCAAGCCTTTAAAAATACACTCTCGACCACCCTTTTAAATATGTAATGCACCCCCTTTTCAAATTTTTTTTCTCTTGAATATACTTTTTTGGGGGGTTCTGAATGCTGTTTGACTAATTTCAGAGGTACTTTTCCGTACTTTATGAGGAGGGAAAACATCCCAGTAGATTATTACAGTCACGGTACTCAATGTTGAAACACAGTACACTTAACCTGATTGTGTTAATTAGTTAATTTACATATTCACAGTCGCTAAATTATATTGACTGAAAATTGTGCATACTCTCAAGAGACTCGGATGTTGTTGTTCTTATACGCAAGGCACATTTAATTCGGGTAAATGGAGTGTAAAGAGCTCTAGGTGAGAGAGAATATCTGGATAAAGATGTGCTCAGAATCAGATAACATTAATACATAATTATAAAGAAGAAAGTGCTTCAGTGAAGAAAGACAACATGTTATGTGAGTCTGTGAAGACGGCGACAATATTGAAACGTCCTGCTCACCCTCATTATGCTGAAATACTGGCTCATTTAGAGGACCTATTTTTTATGCAGGAAAAATGAACTTTTTTTTTCTTTTTGTGGTGGAGCAGATGAATGTAGTCTCATTTATGAGGCTGTTTATCAGTTTTGGGGGCATGAAATAATGAGGCAGGCAGATTTGCTGGTTTGTTTTACTGAAATACTGACTGGAGTGACAGCTGACTATATTGGGCCATAAGTCATTTTTATTGTTTACTGTATTTGCATGAGTGGATTTATATTAGCAGGCTGTGGGGAGGTGAAATGAGAAACTTTTGTCTTAGAAGAGCATTATTATGTCCTAAATAGATGCGTATGGATTTGCTCCGGCTTTCAAAACAAGATGCCAAACAGCAAGAGCTACTGTTCAATTACTTCTTGTGACTAATTGCAGAATTTTCTCTTTTTTTTTGCACACAAACTGAGATATTTGCATTTCCAGAGGATTTTCTCAGTTCATCAGCTGCTACAGAACAATATTTGTGAAATTGGGTCAGAAAAACGAAGACGTCTTTGCCTGAACACATGAACCTGTTGTACATACTAAAACCATTCACATCTTTATCAGGAATTTAATGAGAAGCATTCATGTGCACGCAAGACTAGCACTTTTACAGAACTTCGGATTAATTGAGCTCCTCACTGACAGTTCTTCTACTTTTCAATCATCTTATCAGAGACGTGTGTCAGATACCTAATAAAGCAACCAGACAGGGTTACAGTGATTTAAACACTCTTTCTTTTATGCCCTGATTCCTGTCAATGAGTCCTCTGAGTTAAGTCAAATAAATGGGCAGCAGAATGTAATGGGAATAGCTACATGACGTTAAAGGATGGAAGAGGCTCAGATGCAGGCATCCTCTGAAGCATCGACACTTAAAATTGATTCTGTTGCCTTGTTTTTAGGCAGCTGACAGCTCACCCATTGGATAAAGTGCTGCATGTGCTGTAAGTGTGGAAATGAAACCTGACTGTAACTTGGGGGGCCTCTAAGTGGGAGGCTGCATTGGAAATACTGTATATGTGCTTGGGGATGCACAAGGGGATATTGCTTGTGAGTTCATGAGCTTAATGATTAAGCACACCAAAAAAAAAAAAACAATGCATCAGAAGTTAATTATGGTGATTTCTTTTTTTCTTTTTTTGACATAATAGGCAACCCAGTAGGAAACAATTACACTGAGTATGTATCAAGAGTGCATTTTACGAGTATGTGGGTACTGTATGTCAGTGTAGAGCATGGCTGCACTCACCACAACCCAATATATAGTCCATTCAATTTCGAAAATTTATTCTGCACTGCATTTTATGGAGTATATTGCTGGTTCACTTTATTATAAGATTAGGAATCTGTAACGTATATTATATTATATTATATTATATTATATTATATTATATTATATTATATTATATTTATTATATTATATTATATTATATTATATTATATTATATTATATTATATTATATTATATTATATTATATTATTTTATATTATATTATATTATATTATATTATATTATATTATATTATATTATTTTATATTATATTATATACAGCATTTCTGTCTGGTTCTTGAATCTGATTGGCTAAGAGCAGTGTGATATTTCTGTAATAACAGCCATCATACAGCCTTTTCACCCTTGTGTATAAAACTAATAAACTGACTACAGTTTGCCAAATATTGCTGCTGTTGGACAACATAATGTACTTTTGAGGCTTTTTTAAGCAAGAATGTAGTTGTTTAGATCGCAACTATGCAGTTTATTTATAAGGATAGTGCCTATTAAAATATTTATAATTTTGGAGAATTACAGCGTCATACTGTGCAACTCAACTCAACTCAATTTATTTCTAGAGCACTTTCAACAAACCACAATGGGTACCAAAGTGCTGTACATAAAAACACATAAACACATGCAAACATACACAGAAGCAAAATACATAAACTCACAACACATGATTAAAAGCTAAAGAAAATAAGTGTGTTTTTATTGGCCTCTGAAAAGACTCAAATGTTGGAGCTGTTCTTAAGGAGAGTGGAAAATCGTTCCAAAGTCTTGGAGCTGCTACTAAAAAAGCTTTATCACCTCGACATTTCATGCGTGATCATGGCACTTGCAAATAGAGTCTTATACTCGATCCTTAGAGCAAAGAGATCTCACAGGTTGGTGTATATTAATTAGCTCAGAAATATACTCAGGGGCCAGGCCACGAAGGGATTTATAAACATACAACAGTACTTTCTACTGAATTCTAAACTGGATTGGCAGCCAGTGTAGGGAAACCAGTACAGGTGTAATGTGCTCTCCTTTTTTGTACCTGTTAAAAGCCTGGCAGCTGAGTTCTGGACCAGCTGCAGTCAAGAGAGAGAGGCCTGACTCACACCCAGATACAATGCGTTGCAATAATTCAGACGAGAAGAGATGAAGGCATGAATAACCTTCTCCAAGTCACTGAAAGAGAAGACAGACTTCAGTTTGGCAATATATTTAAGATAGAAGAAGCTATTTTTGACAACCGCATTAATTTGGCGATAACACCAAGACGTTTTACAGATGAATGTATTTTTCCAGGAAGCAATGACAGATTGGCATTAGAATCTGAACTTTTTAGACCAAAAACAAAAAGGATGAGGAATGAGGAAATTCACACTTGAATTCATTCAGTTGGAGAAAGTTATTTGCTAACCAACACTTCACATCAGCCAAACGATTAAACAAAGCCTGAAGGAAGGATTGATTCCCAGATTTTATGGGGAAGTAGATTTGAGAGTCATCAGCATATAGATGGAAATTTATGCCATGTTTCTTTAAAAATTTTTCCTAACGGAAGTAAGGTGAAAACAAAACCGGACCCAGTATCAAGCCCTGTGGAACCCCACACATTAATTGAATGACAGATGAACAATAGTTGCCCAAACTGACTGATATAGTTATATCTTTCAGAAATGAGAAGAACCAATCCAAGGCTAGACCCTGGATTCCAGTGTGTTCTCTAAGCCGATCAATGAGAATGTCATGATCGACTGTATCAAAAGCAGCACTGAGATCCAACAGTAGCAGAACAACAGAGCTACCTGAATCAACCTCCAACAAAATATTGTTTGAAACCCTCAATAAAGCGGAATCTGTGCTATGACCAGCTCTAAAACCTGACTGAAATGTATCAAAAAATATTATTATTAACCAGGAACTCATTCAGTTGTACAGACATAATCTTCTCTAAAATCTTTGAGGAAAAAAGGCAGTTTAGAAATAGGGCAAAAGTTTTTCATGTATGAGGCATCAAGATTCACTTTCTTTAGTAGAGGCTGAATAACAGCATGTTTAAAACTACTAGGAACAATGCCAGTAGACAAACTACTATTAACAATTGAAAGCACACTTGGACAAATTGAGTGCATCGCCTCCTTAAATAAGGTGGCAGGAATGCAGAGCAGAGCAAAGATAGGTTAACGCTTCGCCACAAGATAGCAACAGAGACCGCATAATAAGTCCTTAGGGGAGCAAAACAACGTAAATCTCAAACTACAGCTGATCAAATCATTCGAAGCTCTTCTAAATTCAGCCTTATAATCTTAAAATGTGAACAACATCACCTGTTTTGTAATCATTTTAGATATTATGCTAGAGAATCATTCACATACTAGCTCTAAAGTGACGATTGTGAAGTAGCAACAGTTTCTGTGGTTCTGATCGTGAACTGCAGATGTAAATGAATGGTGGAAGAAAGTAGTTTCTTTTACAAAAGGGTTTTTAAACTCTCCGTGTTTCATTTTCTTTTTTATATACATGATTATGCAATCAAATATATAAATGGATAAATGCAATATCACACTCGTAGCAGTGTGATATGGCTGTATATTGTCACTGGTGGGACACAAAGGCAGTGCGTGCCAACGTATGCCTCCCACCAGTGCCATTATGCAGCCATATCGCACTGATATGAGTGTGCAAAGCTCATATATTATATTATATTATATTATATTATATTATATTATATTATATTA
>CAIGQZ010032461.1:9952920-9983549 GCA_903798205.1 Danio tinwini | reverse complement strand
GACATCTAAACATTAACTTGTATTTTAAATATATGATTTGGAATTACATATTTCAATTATTAATTAGATCTGCTGTACGTCATTTACAGTAGGCCTATGTGTGTCAGAAAAGCGAGTGATTAAATGCATAAATACACTGCTTGACCAATTCATGCTTGCGGTATTTTCATGTTTTGGTGCGAATGAGATCACATCTTAGGTGAACTGTGAAGTTTGCATTATAACCGCGCACCGACTTCTGTTTTCAAGCAGACTTGAGTACAGTTTGAGGTTTAATCACATTGTACCTCTAAGCTTCAAGCATGGCAAAGTTGCATGAGTCTATGTTCTGTGTCTTGCACCATCTGAATTACATCCAAATTAATAAGCCTAAATCTGAGGAAACAAACTAAACCAAAAGCCACGCTGCTTTACAAAACAAATAACTTTATATATTGAAAACACGCAATATTTTACACAACTACAAGCACACATTGTTAACACATTTGTAGTGTTTATTTTCCAATGATGCAGCATTGGGAAATTCATTTTGCAGTTTGCAGTAAGTGAAATGCCAACACAACAGGACTGGTCTGCAGAAGGGCTTCTCTAGCTTGCATGTATCTGCTCCGCAAGTGCCGCGAGCCTCTTCCTCTGACTCTGCAGCAGGCATATTGATTTTTAACATCTGATGATGCAATGCACTAAAGTAAACATTCTAAGCACGGTGGTGTAATCATACACTTCATTAGGGAACAACCAATGTTGTCTGATCACATGAGCCTAAGTGTTATCGTACGCGTCAAAGGGTTAAAAGTGTGTTCATTTTCTTCTTTTACTATTAAGGGATTATTCTGTGTACCACTAGAAGGAAGCCCGCGAACCACTGGTACCACAGTTTGAGAACTCGTTTAGGGGACAACATAACAGTTTTATGTTCAATCCACTTAAATTTGTAAAAACTAATAAGTTAACTTACTGTAATTCCTTAATGTTGTCCCAACACAAATCGGTTGCATGGAATTTAGAGCACTGTAAAAAATTATTAGTCGGCATTACTTCAAAGAAGTGAGTAAACCTGTTGCTTTTAAAACGAATAGTTGACTTTAGTTAAAAGACTGAGTAAACCCGTTGCCTTAAAATTTGTACGTAAATAAACTATGTGCATAATTTAAAACAATAAGTTAAATCAACTTAACTTTTCCAAGTAACACTAACTTTTTTAAATAAAGTCAACTTGTCGCTTTTAAGGCAACAGGTTTACTCTGGTTAACTCAAGTAAATATTCACATTTTACAGTGTGTAAATATACATTCCTTCCTTCATTCCTAGTTGTGTGAATGATACAAAGCACCTTCTACTGTACATATTATTATGTTTGTGGAAAAGCTACTTGTAAAATTCTTTTAATCATGTGACTTACTGATCACTGCCTGCTTTTGGTGGTGCTATTATCTGTATTCCATTGATAATGCGCATATAGTAATACTTTAACAGAGTTTGCATCAGTTAATCAAATATAGTAAAAAGATTGCTACTCTATTTCTAAAGTTAAACCACAGCTGCCAGATTTTACTGTACATTTTTTTTTCTATACAGTCTATGCATTCCTGACAGCAGGCGTTTGTAGAAATCTACTTAGTTTCCAAAAGATCTGGAGGTAACATCAGCCCTCATTTACTTAGTTGGACGTGCTGGTGTCAGATAGGATGAACCAACTCAAATGGCTTCTCAGCTCATTTAGAGATCAGAAGAGAGAGACAGCAAATGGATGCAGCTTAAAAGCTTGAAGGCGCTCCGCAGAGAGGCACGTGTTTTGTCCTATCGCCTGCTTATCTCTCAGAGACCCCCTCTGGAACTGGCTGACAAGGTTTCACTGATGAACAGCCTGAAAACAGGCTTAATTAGGCTTGCTTTGAGGACTTCCAACAATGGCCTATCGACAATTGCAGAGCCAGTATGGATCCATGTTTTGCTTGGCCTGTTCTTGGAGGATCTGCTTCCATTTGAGCTCAGTTGCTTCCAGCATGAGCTCTTATCAAAGAATAATCAACTATGGAATAAAAATTAAGAGACCACTTTGATTATTTTTTTTATTAAAAATAGTTTTTTTGTCTGAGTATAGTCATTTTTATTTTGTTCTACAAACTCCTGATGAAATGTATATAAAATTAACATTTTATAGATGTTTTAATCACAATTGTTCTAGATTTAATTAATTTAATTTATTAAATTGCTTAAAGTGCCCCATTATGCAATATAAAAGGTCAAATTTTGGTTTTGGGGGACTCCAACAAAAGGTTGATATGCATGCAAGGTCAAAAAACATAAACTATGCATTTATTATTACCTAATTATGCCATCTACACCCATATGATTCATTCAGTGATTCATTTGTTCCCAAACCCCTTCTTAGCGCAATGCTAATTTGCGTTGATTGGTCCGATGACTCTGTCTGTTGTGATGGGTCGACTGCGTTCAGCACAAGAGAGAAATGCCCACTGCGCTTATCCACAATTTTAAAGTAGTCAGAGTTCAGAGTGTATGTGTGAGCATACCTGCCAACACTCCAGGTATGTTGGCAGGTATGTTTTTCCAGGAGTCTCCCGTATTTTAGACCCATCTCCCGCCACCCTCCCGTTTTGTTATTTCTTCAAGAAAACTCCCGTAATTTTAATCCCCTGTCACGGGGAGGCTGAGACAATGTTACAATTCATATGCAGAAGTTTATTAAAGGGCTTAGGCAGAGACATCAACGTGTAAACAGGCAAATAGTCAGCAACAGGAAAGCAGTCTAATCCAATCGATAAACACAGAGGCAAAATCAGAAGACGTAGTGATAATGCAGGCAGGAGTTTAGTACAACAACAATCAGTCCAAATCAGATCAAAAGGGCAAAGACAGAGAACGTACGTGATCAAGACAGGAAGGGTTATACACAGGATAGCAGTCATGAGAGTCACTTGGAGCAATGATTGGTAAGGCAGGTAAACTGGCAATACTTTGCAAGTAAGCATGGTCTGAGCTCTCGCTGAAATACAGCACAAACAGGAAGTAATTACAGAGGGAGCGGAGCTGAGTCAGTAGTCGGGCGAGGGCTCCCTCTGCTGGCATGGCGTTACATCCCCCTCAGCATTTTGCTACAGTCTGTAAAACTCCCGACTCGCCAACTTTTTGGTACAGCTTGAAACACGCTCCATAGTACAGTTACTAACACCACAGTACACAGTGCCTGGTTCTCAACAGTGTTATTCAGACACCTCAGCAACGACAAACGGCAATGGATCGCAAGCTCAGAAATGCATTTAAATCCACAAACAAAGCGGCATGCGCCATGTTTTCAACATGGTTTAGACGTAATATGATAATATAAAGAGTTAACCAGATACAGTACAAGTGGTTACAAGTAACAAAACAATTAAATACATAATTTGCAAGCTAGAGAAAACAAGGAGGCAAACCATTCTAATCGCATGTACTTACACTTGTGAAATGGAGGAAGGAATTGATCCATGAACTGTGTACTGTAAAGTTCTTGTCAAGCTCTGACAAAGTCCCACACATCAATAGTCTTTTCTAATCCTTCCTTTAACAAACGGACGATAAATCCTGAAGCAGTCGTCAGAAAAATTACGAGAACACAGCACAAGGCTGGGGCTATAATGCTGAGGTATTTTTGCAAAATGAAACTTCAACCACTGACTCTTCACAGCCTCATATTTGGGTAGGGAAAATAACACTAACTTTCCCTTACACTTTAGAGCACAACATCTTTGCGACATGATTCAACTGGGATCCGCTACAGCGTTTGTCTTCCTCTTTTTCTTTCTACAGTGTTTGTGGGTGGGGCCGGGGGTTTAAATTTTCCCCCGGTCTGCTCGCACAACAAATGGGCGGGGCTTCAGTTCCGTATCAATGTCACGCCGACACTGCTAAAGACTCATTACAGCGCAATTCATTCGAACAACTATGAGTCTACTCTTTTATAGATGAATCAATAGTTTTAAACACGGTGCACTTTCAGATTTAAGCCTTAGTTGTATATTTCACTTCACTTAGAGCTGTGTTACACACTGCATGGAAGGTCATTTTCAAAAACCCATATTAGGCTCTTTATGTATTTTTAATGATATTTGTATTTTTTAGACAACTCAATACCAATGTTTTAACTTCAAAAAGGTTAAAGGTTAAAATTTGTGAAAAAAAAACAAGTATGACATGTTATTTTGACTATCATTTTCTGTAATAACAAAAATATAATTAAATCTTTTTAGACTAAAATAAAAAATATATATATTTAACTCCGACACATACCTAATAAAAACAAAAAATCCAGAGAAACCAAGCATTTTTAAGTGGTCTCTTATTTAATTTATATATTTATTTTTAAATAGCTATATGAAAAACTACTGGATATATTTTCAAGGACAGAGGACATAAGACAAACTATAACGATGCACACATTAAAGTTAAAACTAACACTTAAAATGAAGATAAATAAACTCCTGCTTTGTTCTTTTTTTTTTAATTAGCACAGCTTGCTAAAGCAAACATGGTTATTACTATTATTCATAAGGCCAATTAGGCATTTGAACAAAGCCTTTACCTTTGGTATTGCATGCTATTTGTCCCTGTCTGTGCTATAGATGTTAATGACTGCTCAAATCACGTGCCTTGTAATGGGGGGGGGGGGAGGTGATGAAACAGTCAAAACACTCTTAAAGACTTTTTAAAAACACAGCCAAACTTGATATATGAATAACTATAAAATATATATCTATGAATATAAGATTAATTGTTCCTGAATTGATTAAACCCTCTTAATAAAACCTATTTTTTTCCAGCTTTAAACACATGCAAATAAGCTAATTTGGCTTAAAAGGAATTCCGAACAGTGCTGTATAAGAGTTTGGAGTGGCTTAAAGGTATTTTCAAAAGTATCAAATATTTTAGACCAAAACTGGAGATTGTTAACACTTATTACAAGTATTACTTCTGTCTGGATATATTTAGGTTAATATGGCATGTAGTGTGCCTAGAAATCATTTGATTAATTTTAATGCTGTGTTCAAAAAACATTGTCCTGTATTAGTATCAATGTCAATGTGTTTTTTTTTTTAGAATTTATTTAAAATAAATATTCTAACATTATAATTGTCTTTACTGTAACTTTTGATCAATTTAATGCCTTACCAATTCATTTAGTTTTTGACTTTGACTTTTGATAGAAAAGCGTAAAACTGTAATAGGCTATATGCACATGGATTGTCACATTTCTGATTGTCATGGACTTTCATCTTGTTTTTATGCTTGAACAACTAAATGCATGCCTAAGTCTATTTAAAGGGTACCTAGGTTACCACTTTTTCCGGATTTAATATAAATCTTTTGTGTCTCCAGAATGTGTCTGTAAAGTTTCAGCTATCAGATTTTTTATTTTACCTTTCATAAATTTCTATTTTATAGCTCTATATTTCTATTTTATATAACCACCAGGTAGCGTTTTTTGTGAACTGTGCCTTTAAGTCTAGTCCTTCACGCCCACCGTTTCCACGTGCCTGTCAGCGTGCCTCAGCGTGCCTCGGCTGCGTCAGACAACAGACAGACAAGAAGGGAAGCAGATCTCACGTAACACTTGTGAGAAATACTACAGTAAGAACTTTACCTATGAGTATTTGATGCATTTGTTGCATTGATGGAGTTGCAACGATGAGTCACACACAATGTTGTTACAAAGTTCAAGAGCTGCGCTCATACAAAAGACACACAATGACAGAAAATGAGTGCTAAGCCGAGCACAACATACAAGACATGACAGCACTGTCTGGACACTACCACCAAAACAAGAATTAACAAGACTAGAGTGGCAGAATGCTGGCACTTTTTTTTTTCTTCTGTGATTTATAAACAAATTTCGAGAGGAGCATGTGCAGATGTTTTGACAAGGCCAGTTCATTATTGACAATCATTCTATTATCCAATCAGTTTAAAATCAAACCCATAAAAAATAGTAAAGCATGTCCTACCTCCCTTTTTTCTTACAACTTTCACTATACTCCGCCACCTCAACGCTCACCTTTAAACTCGATTCCTACTTACTGTAAATTGACCCTTCGCTAAGCCACACCCGAAAACCGCCAAACACCAATCGTGGCTTAGCAACCGTAGCTAAGCGCAGGAAGTCTGTCAAGCTTTGAGGGAGGGAAACAAGCGAAAGCTAACACCTAAAACCCAAGGAAAGAAATGGCAGAATGTGTTTGTAAAGTTTCAGTTCAATATAGAAAACCCAAGGAAAGAAATGCCAGCATGGATCAAGCTGTGTAAGGGGCGCTAAAAGAGTGGAGTTAAGTTGGTTTTGTTTTCAATATTCCTGACACATTCAATGATAGACAGCAATAACTCACACAGCTCTTAAAAATACAAAGCAGGTTATGTTTCACGGCAGCCTTTTTCTTTTTGTTCGCTTAATATTATGAGCACTGCTTTTTTTAAGCCCTCGAAATAGCTGTAAGAGCGAGCACAATCTAGTTATATTTCCATCTGTTTCAAACTACGAATATTTGAAATTACATATCAACAGTACAAAACAGAGATGTGATCACAAACTGAGCACTTGTGATCAAGTAATATACTTCACCCGCAGCTTTTTCAGTCATTTATATCCCTCATGTCCATGTCAGAGCTACAATTCACCAACGTTTTCATCTGTCTTTGAAAGATTTAGTCATTGGTGATGAAGTTATAGCAGGCGAGTGCTTTTATATTTGGTGTCTGATTAACATTTGCTGGTAGGGAAAATCTTATTTGTTCACTTCTGCTATTTATACTTTGATTTGCATTTCAATTCATTTATTTTTTCCACTTAATTGCAAATTAGAATAGAAACTATATAGAAAGCACACAAAAATACTGTCAGTTATAGATACTGTACATTGTTATGGGTCAGTGATGCTAATGTTCGGCACAAATCCATCAATTTCCCCTTTCTGGACTTTTCTATGATGAATTATGTAGAAGCACTGTCCATGTGTGTATCCTCGCAGGTTAGTAATGATATATTTCATTGCACAACAATTAGTCTATTATGCTGTTTTGGCTAAAAAAGTGAAACCACGGTTTAATTTGTTATTAATAGATTATTTTTAAATTTCACCTATCCTGCTGTGCAGGAACTAAGCTGTTGAATGGTCAGGTATGAGGCGGCTAAGCTAACCTAGCTTCAATTTTGAATAAATTATTTTCTAATCGGTTGCGTATTAAGTCGTGAATATACATCTGTAATGCACACTGCAGTCCTTTTCTTGTCTGGCTTTCTCAGATATCTCACCTGTTTGCCAAAAATGACTAATTATGTCCAATTGGAGAGGGGGAGCATTCTGAGGTTGGGCTAGACAATGCGCTCGGACCCCCATCTCTCTCTTTCTCTCTCTCTCACTCTCTAAAATATGCATATTTTATTCAGTCAAATATCTGTAAGTGCGAACTCGTGAATGCCTGTTAATGAAGAACAATTCTGCTGTGAGAGGTTGTAGTTATGACATCGTCCAGCAGGAGGGCATCGCTAAGCAACACAACCTTGCCCTCTCATGCAGGACCAACAAAACCTGTTGACCCAGGAGCACGACCTACTTGGCAAAAACACAGACACCACTTTCTATTGGCATCGCCGTGGATGAACTGGTTTCCAGCAGTAATCCTTCAGCGGTGATCACATGAGTCACTGAGCTCAGGCATTAGCGCTAACACTGTCAGGATTACTCACCGCTGACATGATTAAACAGTTTGGAGGGAAACTGTTGCAATATAGTTTTGATTCTTTCGAATTGCAAGGCGATTTGAGCTTTTTCCATTGACCATTATGTTACAATCCTGCAGAAGTGCAGTTTTTTAATAATTTAAGACAGAGAGAGAACAATGATGGTGTTATTCTTAATGAAACCACGATAATGTTGATTTTGAGAAACATTACTGGTTTAAAATCAATAAGATTTAATTGTTTTATGTAAAGAAGCCTATTCTGCAAAAATCCAGTAAAAATGAAGAATGGTGCAATATTAATATAATTCAAATTATACTAAATATAGGTTAAAATATTATTTATTTATTAAATTTAACGTTGAATTTTCAGCATTATCACTCTAGTCTTTAAAGTCATGTGATCCTGAAATCATTATAATATGATGATCTGTTGCTCAAAAAACCTTTACTAATATTATCAGTTCAGTGGTTATAATTTTGTGTAAACTGTCTTAGAGTACCATTCAGAAGTACCATATAAAACTGTATTTAATTTCATTTAATAAGGACACACTAAACTGTTCAGGTTCGAAAGATATTTATAAATGTATAAATAAATACATTTACAAAAAAAAGTATAAATAAATAAATTATTATAAAGTAATATTATCTATTTTCTTAGAGGGTTACAGCTGGAAGGGCATCCACTGTGTAAAACATGTGCTGGATAAGTTGGTGGTTCATTCCGCTGTGGCGACCCCGGATTAATAAAGGGACTAAGCCGGAAAGAAATCGAATGAATGAATGAATAATATCTAAAGGATGCTTTACAAAAATATATTTGTTTATACATTAGACCAGGGGTGCCCAAACTTTTTCTTATGAAGGGCCAAAAACCAAACTTGATTGAGGGCTGTTGGCTGAAGGTAAATATACCAAACTGCTCTGTAAAAAATGCAGGGTTCCACACAATTCATTCAGGTTGTCCCAACATAAATGGATTAAGTTAACAATTTAGCTGTCCCCAAAAAATCTCAATAATTATGTTATTGAATCCACTTAAATATGTTAACTTAATCGATTTGTGTTGGGACAACTTGAATAAATTGTGTGGAACCCTGCATTTTTTACAGTGTGGTATATTTACCTTCACAGCCCACGGCCCACAATCAAGTTTGTCATGTTTGTCAAGTTGCCATGTGTAATTTCTTATTTCATAATATTAATAAATAAATAGATTTAATCATATTAAATAATGCAAAATAATTTGTTTTTACATTTTATAATGAACTAATTAGAAAAAAAAACATAATTTGTTTTTAGCACAATGGAGATCTATGCCAAATACAATACAGCTGCACCTGCCTCTGCTGATGTCTTCTGCATTGACTTCTATACTGTACATCATTGACAGTGTATGTTTTAAATCTGACTCATTTACAACATTTAGTTGAAACATTTAATTTCAGCTTTTTTTGTAGCTCAACAATAAAACAAACTACCAAAAAAACGACTTCTCTTAAGATGGGAAGGCGGGCCAAATTAAAGCTTACCAGGGTCCAACTTTGGCCAGCGGGCCCTATTTTGGGCATCTCTGCATTAGATTAATCAGTACCAAAGCTACAGCTGGAACTAATCTAAGAAAAAAAAATTAAGATCCCAGTTCAAATCTTACTACACCCAAATTAATATATTGAGGAATTCTCTTTAAATTGCAATTATATTTACCAATTTTACAATTGTTTACTGTAGAGTAGTCTTCTTTTAAAAATCGTAAAAACTCTCTGTGATCCCAAACCTTTGACTGTTAGTGTACATGTTAGTCATCACGATATGGGAGGAAACACAGGCAGGGTACATTGGACTTCTGTAGGGATGTTGGTGGTGTGAAAGAGGGTAGAGGTTTAATGAGGATTAGTTGATCTAGGGATCATAAGGTTGAGCAACTGCCCTGCTGTAATTGGCCTAACCTGGATCCTGGGTCACCTGTCCACTTCTAGGAGAGGCCTGTGTGGAAATTGTATCGTTTGGAAAAGATGTTGAAACATGGAGGATATGAAACGGAGTTGTAGTTTTTATCTGTTTGTCAGCTTACAGGTGGTGTGAATAAATTTATACCTGACTGGAATTTATTTTTCTACCTAGTTTAAGTAAATAGTTTGCCACAAATTGAAAACTATGTCCTTTACAGTACTGATGTTGACTTTAATATTTTTGAAAGAAGTCTCTGCCCCATCAAGGCTGTATATATTTTCTGGCTTTGATTATACACTCAAAACATATTTAGAACTAACAAATAAGATGTATGTCAATCATATAAAGTTTATTAGTTCAGTTATGTTAGAAGTATGTAAACCAAATGATATAAAATGGAAATTTTATATGCAATCAGAATATTTATTACAGAATATGTATAGTCCTTTGTTTATCAAGGGTCACCACAGCGGAATGAACCGCCAACTATTCCGACATATGTTTTACGCAGAACATGCCCTTCCTGCCACAACTCATTATGACTCATTATGGTAAAACATTTCTACAGTTTGTAAAATACTGTTAGAGCAAAGAAAATTAGGTGCTCTTTCTGCAAGATTTGCTCCTAAATCTGAAACTTTAGAACTTTTAGCCTTTACTTTTAGATTTTATGTGAATACAGCCCCAGATTGTTCAGGTGCATTTTGCAGAAACGAAACATATATATTTCCATCTTGACTCCACAGGTGGGTACATTTTGCAGTTGCCCATCTTTAAGCCACTCTTGCTTGATATTGACAAGCAGAGGTCTAGATGTTAAAAATTGAGCTATTAAAGCTCGCATCCAGGCTCACCGAAAAATTGTCCCAATTGATTTTAATGGGAGCATAGGACTAAGAGGAAGGCAAAAGGCCCCTAACATTTTAGTCACCCCTCTCCCCAAATACACAAGCATGTTGACCCAGTTCTCCACTATACCTTACCCCCCAAAGGTCAAGACACTCCAGCTTCCTATTATTCCTACTATTCCGACATATGTTTTATGCAGCACATGCCCCTCCAGCCGCAACTAAGTACTGGGAAACATATGTGATTGGTATTTGTTAGCTAAACATAAATAAAACAAATATGTGACAAAAGTTATGTAATAATGTCATCAATACATCCAATCTCTTTTAAATGCTTCTTATCAAATCAGCTATTGTATGTAGTATGGAGATGCATCAATTTTGCCCCTGAATATTAAATAAACCAATCTCATAGCATTTAACTAATTGGATCTGGCTATAAATTTAATGGTAGAGTAGCACAGTGGGGCAGTGGGTAGCGCTCTCGCCTCAGCAAGAAGGTCCATTTGAGTATTAGTAGACTGTCTGCTTAATATCTGTTGATATGCTTCTTCAACAGACATTTAACTGACTTTAAAAAACTTTGCAAGTACATGTCAACTTACACTAACCCTAACCCCAACTCTAACCCCAACCTAACAGTCTACTTATAATCTAATGAGAATTATTTGGCATGAAGATGCAATGTAATTTAAATTAAACAAATGGACCATCAAAATAAAGTGTGACCAAGAATTTTTTTTTATAAGAGAATGGGTTGATAATTTTGCTATCAATAATGTCAGCATGATTACTATCTATGCACACCACAGTGATTGGCTGAAGGGGAGAGGGGGCATCTGTTTTTACTGTTATTAAATATTTTTTGTTACTTGTTAATGCTTTTTCTTAGAAAATAATACAGTAAATGTATATTTAAATGCTTTTGAATATTTTTTATATATTTGGCGGAAACAAATATTTAGAACATATATTTTCTCAAATATATTTTGGAAATAATAATAATTTAAGCATTTTAATTTTTTTAAACATTTTTGAAAATGTATTTCTTATTTTTGGTAATAACCCATCAATTAAGCCAAAATTAAAGGCTCATTATGGTAAAGGTTTGTGAAATACTGTTAGAGCAAAGAAAATTAGGAGCCCTTAAGGCATGATATGCCCATTATTTTTAAGATTTGCTCCTAAATTTGAAAATTAAGAGCTACAGTACTTTTAGCATTTACTTTTAGATTTTATGTGAATACAGCCCCAGATTGTTCAGGTGCATTTTGCAGAAACAAAACATATATATTTTCATCTTGACTCCACAGGTTAGTACATTTTGCAGTTGCCCATCTTTAAGCCACTCTTGCTCAATATTGACTGACCCGGTGACAAGCAGAGGTCTAGATGTTAAAAATTGAGCTATTAAAGTTCGCATCCAGGCTCACTGAGAAAATTGTCCAAATTGATTTTAATGGGAGCATAGGACTAAGAGGAAGGCAAAAGGCCCCTAACATTTCAGTCACCCCTCTCCCCAAATACACAAGCATGTTGACCCAGTCCTCCACTATACCTTACCCCCCAAAGGTCAAGACACTCCAGCTTCCAGTTAAAAACTACAGCTGATTTATAGACTGACCGAGAAAAATGGCACTGCTTTGCTTTTCACATTGTGTTCCTGTGGCCAATTTGAACACTATGAAACATCTTTATAAAATCAGTGTTAAACATTAATTTCTTTCAGACTTCAGCAAAAGATATAGAGGTACTCATTTATAAATGTACAAAAAAGGACCATTTGTAATTTGAGTTCTTCAAGTTCTTCCTACAGAATATTACAGAAGCCAGTCAATCTGATATAGAGTTTAAAAAAAGAAACATTACAAGTGTGAGACTTTATAGGGTACTGTATTCCTGTTTAACTGCTGCTTAATTCAAATATCTAATCAGTGAAAATGGATAAACAAAACTGTCACACTTTTAGACAAATTAAGTTGTGACATTTCCACAATAGAAGCTGTACTTCAGTTTGGAAATCCCATTTTGCAAGAAAAAAATAAAACTTTTGAACTTAAAATTTATTAGCGACTTGCTCTTTAAGATGTCTTTAACAAGTCTTTAAGAGTTTTTTCATCGAAATGTAGACTCTTCAGGGTCCTCCAAACATCTTTGATCTTCATTTTAAATCATCAATAAACATAATGACAGTAAATCTTTAAGTGTTCTTTCCGCTGTTAGCTTTCAAAAAATTTTCAATTTAGAACAGCTGTCAGTTTGTCCTAAAGTTAAGAGAATACCACCTTCCTGTAATAAAGATAAGACAACGCCCTTAGGAACTGCTAATTTGTTATAGCATTTGTCCTAAATATGGTACTAACTGAAATTGATAGCAAAAAGACAGGATAAGATTTTAAAGTTATGATCTTTCTGCAATATATGCCCCCAGATGTTCAAATGTTGGAACATGGCAATCTTTGAACATGGCATGGTAGCCAGAATGAATAGTCTTGAGTATTTCAGTCTGAATTGCATATATTGGATTTAAAGATATGGCCCAAAGAAAAAAAATACTCTATGAGCAGTAGATGCTTGAGCAAAAAATGCTTTGTTGATGCTCAGGAGAAAGGTGAACTTTAAGCTCACTGAAAAAAGTATTTTTTGCTTGCTTTTTCAAAAACCTGTTCCCAAAATATCTGAAATTCTTAATTCTTGATATTAGCTAAAAACAATTCTAGAGACGTGTTGGGACAACTTAATTGTTTTATGTTTAATCCACTTAAATTTATAAAAAAAACAATAAGTTAACTTAATTCCTTCATGTTCGATAATGTGAAACTCATCATTTTTTACAGTTCTGGTAAAAAATCGATAGTAACTTAGGATACATTTATTAGATTAACATGTCATGTTCATCTCAGTTCAATGGAGCACCTTTAAGATGTGCTGGAATGGGAAATTTACATCAAACAGTATATGTGGAACCCCTTTGCCCACCCCCCCCCCCCCCCCAGCAACTTCTTCCTCTTACTGTATGTCAATATGGGTCTCTGAGGAATATTCCAGAAACTTGTTTCATAAACAATTAAGACATGCTCTAAAGGCAAAATCATGTTTAGCTTGGCACTAGCATATCTAATAAAGAAGATTGCAAGTGTTTAGTACTCAAATTATTTGGTCCTCTTAAAACTGCATGTTTAATTGTCATTTACTCACTGATTATTAATTTAAAAAGAATTCCTAAGACATCTAAATGGTTCATTTAATTTTGACTGTACAGCGATGGCTTCTGCATGATCCCATTTATATATAGTATGCTTTAATGTGATTTTTTTTGCAGCCCAGCAGGACGAGAATGAATCAGTGGGGGGTAAATTCTTTGTAGAGACACTGTTTTTCAACTTTGAAAATCAAGGCTGTCCATCACTGAAATCAGGCTATTTAATTGGGTCTAAATTCAGACAAGCAATCAGCATTTAATCTGAAACAATATGTGGTCAGGCCATCATTACACCTGTTTTACATTTCATTTATAAATAGTGCTTTTCTGGCTGAAATTTTTGTTTACTTTACTTCTTTACTTTTTATGGATGAAAAATCTACTTCACTAGTTGTTAGCTACCGTACCTGGCTTGATAGTTATTTATTTAATAGTTTGATTATTCAGTTATTTTTTGTTATTTTATATTTTTATTTTATATGTTATGCTTTCAATGAGTTGGAACATACACTCACTGGCCACTTTATTAGGTACACCTGTCCAACTGCTCATTAATGCAAATTTCTAATCAGCTAATCAAGAGGCAGCAATATGGTCAAGACGATCTGCTGCAGTTTAAACCAAGCACCAGAATGGGGAAGAAAGGTAATTTAAGTGACTTGAACATGGCATGGTTGTTGGTGCCAGACGGGCTGGTCTGAGTATTTCTGAAACTGCTGATCTAGAGAGAAAATATCCAGTGAGTGGCAGTTCTGTGGGTACAAATGCCTTGTTGAGTGCCAGACTGAGTTTCAGACAGAGAATGCTCAGACTGGTTCGAGTTGATAGAAAGGCAACAGTAACAAAAATGACCACTTGTTACAACCGAGGTATGCAGAAGTGCATCTCTGATTGCACAACACATCCAACCTTGAGGC
The DNA here is from genome assembly GCA_903798205.1 of Danio tinwini. Lineage (NCBI taxonomy): Eukaryota > Metazoa > Chordata > Actinopteri > Cypriniformes > Danionidae > Danio > Danio tinwini. The sequence goes on along the minus strand of CAIGQZ010032461.1, from coordinate 9,968,892 downwards.
AGATGAGCTACAGCAGCAGAAGACCACACCAGGTGCCACTCCTGTCAGCTAAGAACAGGAAACTAAGGCTACAATTTGCACAGGTTCACCAAAATTAGACAACAGAAGATTGGAAAAACTGGTCTGATGAATCTCAGTTTCTGCTGTGACATTCAGATGGTAGGGTCAGAATTTGTCTTCAACAACATGAAAGCATGGCTCCATCCTGCCTTGTATTAACAGTTCAGGCTGGTGGTGGTGTAATGGTGTGGGGGATATTTTCTTGGCACACTTTGGGCCCATTAGTACCAACTGAGTATTGTCAACGCCATAGCCTGCCTGAGTATTGTTACTGTCCATGTCCATCCCTTTATGACCACAGTGTACCCATCTTCTGATGGCTACTTCCAGGAGGATAAAAAAACAGAATCGTGCACACATCTAAAAAATCTCGGAGGCAGGTGCTCGATCAAAAATAAACACAGTAGCAAAAGATCAAAAAAAATCGGCAACACTGCCACTTTAGCTCTCAAAAATCTTTATGTAAAAAATCTTTAAGTAAATCTTTATGAAGACCATGTAGGTCAAAACGTTGTGTGAGTAATAGCCTATTAAAGATTTTTGAGAGCTAAAGTGGCAGTGTTGCCGATTTATTTTTGATCTTTTGCTACTTCCAGGAGGATAACACGCCATTGTCATAAAGCGTGAATCATTTTAGACTAGTTTCTTGAACATGACAATAAGTTCACTGTACTCAAATGGCATCCACAGTCACCAGCTCTCAATCTAATTAAGCACCTTTAGGATGTGGTGGAACGGGAGATCAGCATCATGGATGTGCAGCTGACAAATCTGCAGCAACTGAGTGATTCTATGTCAATATGTCAATAATAAAATCTCTGAGGAATATTTCCAGTACCTTGTTGAATCTATGCCACAAATGATTAAGGCAGTTCTGAAGGGAAAAGGGGGTCCAACCCAGTACTAGTGAGGTGTACCTAATAAAGTGGCCGGCAAGTGTACAATCCTGTAGTTCATTGTTATTTTGGTCAGTTTCTTGCAAATGCCTTTAGACTGGTGGTACCTTTTTTGTAACAGAAGGGTGCTTATTAATACCTCATACATATTAGTATATAAAAAGTACAAAAGAGTATCTCTTTAAATTTTTACGTACTAATATATACCTTTCAGGTACCAATATAGACCCTTTAAGTACAAACATACAGCACTCATACCTTTATTTCTGAGCGTGTGAAAAAACTGTTTTCACAAAATCTAGTTTTTGTAGGTTATACCTTTTTGTAGATTTTGTAGGTTAAACTTGCGATTGGTAACACAACTTCAAACGTTTGTGTTTTCAATGTCTCAACTCACGATTGTATAAATTAGATACAAAACAAATAAGAAAGGATTTCCAAGAATGTTGACAGGAGCACATATCTCTAAACCATTTTTTACATTGCATACTGTCTGTATATCCCCAATCCGCTTTCAAGTTAATTCGATATCTTTTCCTCATCTGTTTAATTGGACTCAGCGTGTGATCTGATCACGCTTCAGTGTCACATATTTGCTCTTTTCTCAGGAGGATCGCTGTGCGTATCACATCCCTTCTCCCTTTATTGTGTCGCTTGCTGTGTGCGCTGATGTTTGAGGTAATGTTGCATTTAAAAAGTTTCTTTTAAAAACTTGCCATGGCAATTTACCAGCTTTTAGTTTCACATTCTTGGTTTCTTTCGAGCTGATTGATGGTTACCTCATGGGGATTGTATAATGTCTCTTCAAGTAGACATACTGAGAATAATGAAGCCATTAACGGCGAGTCTTGTGCTGTTGTTAGAAGTCTTTCTGCAACCTGCAGTACCTGTACTATCATGTTGATAATATTGTAGTGATTGATATGCTCCCAAACTACAACAGCAGCAACTTTGCATTAAATAACCTGGATGCTGAAACAAACAAATGTGTAATGAATTTAAAGTTCAGGAAAGGAGGAGGTGAGCAATCAACCAATGGTGTGATATCCACCAGCAGTCCATCAAAATAAATGGTAACACTTTACAATAAGGCTGTAATAGTCAATGTTAGCTAATATATTTACTAACATGAACAAACAATGAACAATACATTTATCACAGTATTTATTCATCTTTGTCAATGTTAGTTAATGGAAGTAAATTTGTTCATTGCTAGTTCATGTTAACTCACAGTTCATTAGCTAATGTTAACAAGCATGAATTTAAAATGTTTACAATGCATTAGCTAATGTTAAACTGTGAAGTATTGTTCATTCTTAGTTTATGTTAGTAAATACATGAACTATTTAAACCTTATTGTAAAGCATAACCAAGTATGCAAACAAAAGGACAGGCAATAAAAAAGGTGACAGAGGACAGTCACCATTCAGTCCTCAACCAGCTAAGAGAACCTTATTGCAGTCTTTTACAGTAGATTTGGATCCCCTTTAGTGGATTTTTTTTATATCCCTCTGATGCCCGCAATTGGCTTTTAGGGCCACTGACACCAGCCAGCATTCCCTAGCTTTACCTTCTCTGCAGACGGCAACAGGCCTTGGCCTTCAGTGAACGCCAGCGACTCTTCCATCCCTTCACAGATGGCAACAGTCCTTCCATGATTTGGCAGACAGCAGCGAGTCTATCCATCGTTTCCCAAAGCAAGCTCTTCCAGCACCAGCCTTGAGCATCCATGATGGCAGACTGTTCCATTATGCTCGTTGACATTGCAAATTTCCCCCCAAAGCAAGGACTGAGCAGAGTCTCCCCTCGTGGATCCTCAAGGCCTGTGTTGGAAGAGCTTCTTGATAGCAGGACAGACTCGTCATCGTCTCTCTGACAGATTCTGCTGCCTTCTGGGAATTGGCACCATTTTATAAAGTTCAGGAAAAGGGGTGGATGGAAGTGCAGCCAGAGGGGTGAAAAAAAAACAAACAAAAAGTAAACAAGCAAAACAGCAACAGAAATGTTAGACCCATGCCTTCCCTTGACTTTTTCATATTCCAGAGCTGCTTTTTTGGGAACAGGGAGCAATGGGGCTCACAGGTGTTGCTCATTACTGATCGTGCCACCTGCCTGGCTTTACTCCCTTGGCTCTTGACCTTGTCCCAATTGTCACACCATTAAACTCAATGTGTGTCTGGATAAGAACAAGACCACACAGGTCAAATCTGAGGTCATGGTGGAATAAATTGGGGGTAACACTTTATATTAACTACACACTATGAATATTTTTTTCATTACCAAATAGTTAATTAATTATTTGTTAACCATCAACACTACATTAATGGATATTAATAAGCTGATTATAAATACAGTTACAAATGCTATATTCTTGGCTTATAAGCATGTATAATGTGCTTAATGATTGTGTTTTCATACTTTATTAATGATTTATTTTTCATTACTAAATTAAGTAATTCATTATTTACAAAGCAGTTATTTAAGAGTAGTTGGTATATATATAAAATATATTTTTATTTATACCAGGGGTATAAATAATTTTGGGCTTGACTGTATATATAATGTAAGTGGTCTTTACGCAAATTTTTTATTCACACCTTTATAGTAAATCATTTGTCCTTTGTGCTTGGATAAAGATTCATTCATTCTCAGAAGCACGTGCAAAGGCTCTCTCTGAGGCAGAACCTTTAGACAAAGCTAGACAATGTTCACACCTATACAGTGCACAGCTGTACCTGTCACGATCACCAGCAATCTACTACCAGAGATCGCTGGAAAACACACTCACATTCATATGAACTACAAATCTGCCATGTTCATGGACTACATATTCAGTCATGCCACACACACACACCTGATGCTAGTCACCAGTGATTGCAAACTCACAGTTGAAGCCACTCATGAACTGATTTATGCACTACATAAGGAGCACAAACACAAACACTGTTGCTGAGTCTTGTTTACTCTAAGTGACATTACAACGCGGTTTCCTTGTCTTGTTTTGGCGTGTTTTTGATCCTCGTCTTGTTTATTTGTTTAATCCTGTATTGCTGCCTCCCTTGTGACCATCTGCCTGCTATTACGACTACGACTCTAGATTGCCCATATACATCTGTTTGTTCCTGTTTTCATTACATCCTACAGGACTCCGGCAGAAATCATGTTAATGGATGAGCTGAAGTATTCAACACTTATTATCATTGTAGTAAGAAGCAAAGTAAGTCTGCTGTCAAAGTCAAACAAGAGTGCTGAAGCATCTACTGATGAGAGACGAGTGCGACACGGGACAAAAGCAGCGCAGCTTTTATTATGTCACTTTTATTATGACACAGTACTGTTTATCACACTAAATACAGTTTAAGGTTGTGATTTAATGCTATTTAATTGAGGTTGTTGGTGCATGTTTGCAAAGGACTTGGTCCATCTCACTATTTAAAATGGATTATTTCTCTGAATTTGAACATTCTTTAAAACACTTGATATAATGCAAGTACATAAGTCAGAACAATTTATGAAAATTATCTGAAGGGTTTGGGATATTTTAATGAAAAAAAAAAAACATAATGTGACTCAAGAGTTCACGCGTAGTTGATGAATGATTATAAAGTGTGTTTGGCATGCTGTCCCGGGAGAGAGCCCTGAGCTCATAAGATCCTCGAGCCCGGGGCTCCCCCTCATTTGCAGGGCGAGATGGGAGTTTGAGCTCAAGTAGGTCTCGAGAACTCTTCTGCTGTTTATGGTTAAGAACAAATTAGGGATTGCTATAATAGATATACTGCTGGCTAAGAACTCATCCGTGGTGCCAATTTTGGTTTAGTCAATTCACTTATGTTGCATGTCTTTGGATAGTAGGAGGAAACCAGGGAACCCGGGGGAAACCCATGCCAGCATGGGGAGAACATGTAAACTCCACACAGATATGTTGACTGGCCTGGTAAGAACTTGAACGAGTGACATTCTTGCTGTGAGGCAACAGTGCTAACAACTGAGCCACCGTGCTGCCCTATCTAGGAACAGGGGGAGAAGTAGGGGTGAAAGGGGGGATGCTTCAAGGCAAAGATAACTGAGGTATGAAACTCTGGTTATTTATAGTGACATAGGAATGGTCTAAATGGTTAATCATGTGCTAATGCTAATAAGGGACCAGTCGTGGTCAATCATAAGCATGTGATCCTCTCGAAATTAGTTCAAAATTAGAAACTTCACTTAAAGTTACATATTACATAAAGACACATCAAGTTTATTCTTGACTGTTGGCAGGCTGTTGTTAAGTATTAATCAGTTTAATTTTGGAGGAACTTTCTTACACCTTCATCAGTAGTTGGTCTCCATTGTCATTTTGGCCAAATGAGCATGATAAATCACTGTTACATTTCAGTGTTATGAGTAAGCTATTTGTTGTCGTTTTGGTACCTAAACAGTAAATGTAAGTACCTTTTGAATGGGTATCTCTCCCGTCAGAGCAAAAATGCTAAAAATCTAAGTTATAAAGCATATTCCTTAACAGATTATCCTGTGATACCTTTTTAGCTTGGTTTGTTCCCAGTGTTACATATCCGTGACTCGCACAAAACATTACATATTTCTATGAACATAGTTCATAAAAAGTGCCTTCCAAAAATCTTGTCTCATTCAAAAGGTTTGCATATGAAATCTATTCCTTTTGTGAATGCAAGATTTGGATATTCAAAGCTGCAATTTAGTGTGATTACAGTAATTGCATCTGGGTGTCATTGAGTACAATGTTAAAAATGGCATCATCTCAAGCTCAGTGAAGGCAGAGCTGAAACAGCAATATAAGTTGAAGATAATAGTGATATATAGTTTTAAACAGAGTCAGCAAGACACAATAAGAAACATGACAGCATGAAAAGGTACTGTTTTGAGTGATTATGTTGTAGCAAAACACAAAGCAAACTAACTGGCTGCCTGGTGAAATGACTCACTCATCAGCAAAACACGCGGCTTGATCTTGGCACAGAAGCAGTGTTTGGGAATCTAATCACAATGTAGGTCAAAAAGTAAATTATGGTGACAGGCAAAATCATACTGGTACACCCTCATATTTGTTTTTAACAATCGATGAAAGTCACTCTGTCCAAGATTGTCTTGGACCTCACTCAGTGTCATTGCTTGACAAAAGTCTTTAAAATATAATGTTAGTAAAAAGAAATTAATACAACATGAATTATGATCGTTGGCTGAACAATTTGACATTTTATTTAATTTGCCTTCATTTCACTTAATTGTTATGTGAATTAACTTATTTTGCTTGTTTGTTGGTAAATTAAGTGAAACTTAATACATAAATGAACCATTTAATTGATCAGTGAGGTATTGTCATGACCGTGAACAAACTAGTTCACAAAATGAAGCAACATGTAAGAGAAACTGCATTTTGTGTGTAAAAACTGTGCATTATATGAGATAAAAAAAATATGAGATGAAAATATTATCTTACCGCTACTTAAAAAATAATAATATTTTACTTTGTAAACAGCTGAACAACCTATTATAAAAAGCATTATGTTTTTGGACACTCCCCAACACTATTTTGGAGATTCAACCAATGCAAAAAGTGGCTAATTTGTATTTGTACATTTTAGTATGAATTGCTTAATCCAGGTTCATTGGAAATATGTTCCCAGGGCTTCATTTTTAAGAACCACAAAATATGTATCCCAGTCCTGTTCCTGGAGGTAAATCAACAGTATATATATTTTGGATGTCTCACTTATCTGACCCATTCATTTCAGGTTTTGGAGTCTCTTCTAATGTTTTGATGAGATGATTGAGGTGTGTTTGATTAGGAAGAGTTTGAAATGTGTACTGTTGGTGTGCCTTCAGGAACAGGGTTGGGGAACACTGTCCTAGACTACATCTTCTTTCAGTTTTTGTTTTCACAAATCCACTCGAGGCTGCCATGTACATTTTTTGACAATCTCAAATATGTTACTGGGGCACGCTTTCTCATACGCGCCATTTCTCGTTAATCTACCCAAGGCCAATGTGTACATATCTGCCAATCTCAGCATCCTTCTTGTGCACATCCATGAAAGAAGCTTGTCAGATTGTCGCCATGCATAATATACCAGTTTGATATCGAATAACCCACCCACCCCCTTCCATAAACCCAACCGATAGTGTTTTCACAAGCAAACTAGAAGAAAAAAGCCATCATGGTGTCCTGCTTTTACCATGGTATCACACAGATTTTTGGGGGGGTTGTTTTGTTTGGTTTCTGGAACAGTTCTTAGCCAGATTCGAACCCCAGTATGCTCTGCTTCACCTTCCATGTCTGGCACTGTCTGTGGCGAGCTACCACTCAACCAGTCATGCCAGAAAAGCCGTTTATATGGAGGTAAGCAGTCAGGGGTACCACCACATAGCGTTCGTTTTACATACAAAATGTACCTCGGGACAAGTATTTCTTCTCAAAAATTTAGAGTTTAATGGTAGGGTTTGGGAGCACACTTCATTTTAAAAATCGTATGTTTAGCCACCTTTTGGACAATACGTAAAAATTATTGGATTTTCTCATGAGATTGGGCTGATACAACCAGAGATTTTTATTATACAGAGCTGACAGGAAGAAAACCATTCCTACCAAAAAAGCAAACTGTACCCTTTTAATGCTCACAAAAGGGTCCCCACATTCTTCACACCCTCAAAGTATGTTTAACAGAGTGCAAGAGTTGAACGACAGTCAGCATCTTCTCTCTGACCTCGTTCAGATAAGAAATTGGCTTTACCTTTGCTGAGTGGAAGCCGAGAAGTGAAGCTTGTCCAGGTTTTCCCTCACAGAAAAGGACAAAATGTCACAGGTCGCAATAACTCGACTCTCACTCTCACAGCATCTCAGTTCCTGGTCAGAGTCTGCTGGCAGATTGATAAACTAATATGACATTTCTCTGCTACAGATATAAACCAGCTGTGTCTGATATCTAAAGGTGTTATCATGTCTCCAAATGTTTAAACTGTAATGCAGAGGAAAAGGTGTAAAAGACAAGTAGGAAAAGTAAAAAATAGTAGCTGAAGATTTTCAATCTAGATGTTATTTTAAGGGCCTTAATATTAAAAATGTTAATAAAAAAAGTGTTCTTTCAATGGTTTTGTTTGAAGCATATCAGGGCTTTGAAAGCCACTGTTCAATCTCAATGCTTGAATCCTGTCTATACAAAAGTAGTGAAGATATTGCTGTTTTTCTGGGACAATCCCAAATTTCTGTTGTATTTTTGTGTCCTAACTTAATACAGTGGTGCCTGCAGCTGTATGCACTGTGTGTACCTACCATGAGAGGGCACAAATGAATGCTGCTTTTTATTTATTTATTTATTTACAGAATTTAGTTGATTATTAAACAATATACATAGCAATATATTGAAAAAAGCAAGAAAGAATGAACATAAATAAAGGTGTGCGTTTGTGTTTTGAAGTGGAAAAACACTTTAATGATTTCAATGATTTAACTTAAAACAGCACAATTTATGTTTAAAGCTAGGAATAAATTACTTCTGAAATGCATACAAAAGTTTTTTGAAGAAAGACAAGGGGGATATAATCTGAGAGAATTTGTGTATGTCTGTATGTGGTGTGAAATTATGGAACAGTCTAGAACAGATTCTCAAACAATGTCAAGATATTAATTAATTTAAAAAGTTGTATAAATGTATATTATTAAAGGAATATAAGGATGAAGGTGATTGAAAAGCATACAATGAGTAAGTACAATGAAATTGTAGGTAATGGCTATTTGTAGTACTATGTTTTTGTTTTGTTTTTTGGGGGGTCTATGTTATAAAATGTAAATGTACAAATGGAATCAAACATATAATAGGTCAAAGATGCCAAAAGGATAAAATATGTCTTATTTAAAAAAAAGAAATAAGTAAAAGATGAAATAAGTTTAAGTAATAGACATATGATGTGTGTGGTAATGGAATGGGAAAATAATAAGCTTGTGCTTTATCCTGCTCCATTTTCGACCATGTTAAAATGTTTATTTTTTTGTTGAAGATATTTTATGTATGATATTTCTGTTCGAAAATAAATAAATCAAATCAAAGTGTGCATGTACTTGCATGGTGGAAAAAAAATATATATATATTTAAATTAAATTTCATTTAAAATTATAATTCAGATAGCTATTGTATAAAACAAGGTACAAAATAAGTAAACACTCTTTAAAACAATTAAACTTAATTGAGACATTTGGCAAAAGGGCCTAAAACTAATAAGACAAAGATTGCTGTCTCATCAGTCTCATCAGCACCTGAGCCAGGGTAACTCTAGGCCCAAACCAAGTTCTCTCACCACTCTAACCGAGTTTGTTCTTCCGAGGTAATCTGGGAACCCGTTCAGTGTGGCTGCGAATACTTTGCAAATGCCCATCCTGCTTATTCAAATCCTGACTTGTTTTGAAGCACTTCACCTCAAAGGTTGTTCGTTCTTCTATTTTATCTAGTAGATAACTGTCCAACAAAAAATATAAAAAAATAAGATACAAGTTATACCAAACTAAATTCATTTCAAGAAAATATTTTTTTCCAAGAAAAATATACGAATTATATTTATGCTTGAGCCAGTCCACAACTCAACTGCGTGTGTGGATAATTCGTTTTGTTCAGTGGAAAGTAAGGATTTAATTGATGCTTCACTTTAATTGTTGTATCACAAACCTCTATCATATATTTGCCCATTTTTTAATATGTCATAATTTTAAAGATTACATCTTAAGAAACTAATATTTTTCCTCAGTGCTGATGTGCTTTCATTTTCTCCGTCTCTCTTGCGGCAAGTTCAGGTCAGAGAGTGTTTAAGCAACCCTGGCAGGAAAATATACATTTAGATTTCGAAGAAAATATCTTAATATTAAAATGTGAGTAAATGATTACAGAATTTTCAGTTTTGGGTAAATAAATTTCAATAAATAATAATCAACTGCAGAATGACATTTATAAAATGATATATTACTTAACATATGCTTACTTTTATCTCAGGAAAGCCATTCAGTATGCAAAACACTTTGGTTAGAAGAAAAAATAATAAATACTAGTTTTAAGGTTATAAGGTTTAGTAATAAGGTTTTGATATGTGCACTGTTCATATTCCACAAAAATCTGCTCAACCTTCCAATAAAATTCAGAATAAAAAGTCTAGAGATCTGTATGAGACCAAGGCAGCTCGAAGACATGAATAAACATGTCCAACCAGGATCTGCTTCTTGTTCACTAGAGAGGTCACTATAGGGCCACTGAGGCACAAAAGGGCCTTGCGATGGGTGGATGTAGCTGGTTTCCGTGGAAACAGGACTTTACGGTTCCTCTTAATGATTGTTAATAAAACGTTGAGTATACACTATACATCATTTTTAATTTTCTCTATATCTACAGGTTCTCTGCCATAATTGATCTGTGAGAGTGTTTGTGCATAACAACAGATGGGCAGTGCAACATAGATGCATTGAATTCAATTAAGAAGGATTGGCAATGTCTAGTGTCGCCAGGAGGAGAATATAGCATGTACTGCAAAGCCTTTTTATATTAGCAATTCAGATGCGAGTTGCATTGTGAATTCTCTTTTGTGCAATACATGTTTTCTGCATCATAAAAAAACTGTTATATATAATTAAAGTGACATGTTTTAAGATGATTTCAGTTCCCCAAAGCAAAGTGAATCTCATCAGTAGATTTCTAGATTTCACATCAAATGAGCCTGCACCCAAGATGCTGCTAGAGAATTCAATGCACATAAAAAGGCAGAAACTGCAGTAACATGCTAATGTGCCAACAGGATTGATGCGAGCCTGTTATGCGAGTCTGACAGCTGTTTAGGCAGGTTGCTGTGGAGTAATAGACTAAGTGAGGGTTCAATTAGGCCATAAACAACACAGAGAAATCTAAAGTCAACATGACGGCATTCACATCACATTTCACTCCAGTAATTTGACGTATTTTGAAAAGAAATGGGAAAAATTTGTAGGAAGGGGCTTGATTTTTATTCATCAGGCATTGATTGGGTCATGAAAAGAGGCATTAGAAAAATGGACCATTGCAAATGAGGTCTAATTAACCTGGAGATCTATTCAATAGCATGCCACTTCTTCCCTATAGTGGTTGCTTGGCTGATGCGTTCACTCCATGAAAACATGACCTGGATAAAGACAGAATAAAAAACCTGATGAAACATTACTACTGTAATAACGTTTTCTAAGAAAAATGTTTAAAGTACAACAGTTTTTTTATATATCATAAATATTTATATATTATAATACATATTATAATATAAATATAACTATAAAATATATTTTCTATATTTATTATTATTTTATTAATTATTACCCATTAACAGTGTTGGAGAGAGTACTGAAAAATCATACTCAAGTAAAAGTACTATTACTTGCCTAAAAATGTAGTGCAAAGTAGAGTAAAAGTATATGTTGTAAATATTACTCAAAGTATGAGTACAAAGTAGACCTTTTAAAAGTACTCAAAATTGGTGAGTATTAGGCTGTAAAAAGCTGATGCAATTACATGTCATTTGTGCATGTGTGTGTAAACGTAACATTCTGTAGTGCATTTAGTTATTGCCCAGCAGGCACACAACATCATGAGACATTATTATTAGGTTACATTTAGGTTGTAATGTCAGGTGACCAAAATTAAACCTCAAGCCAGCATCTAAGGGCAACATTATTTTGATGTCCAAAAATGACATCAAATGTCGTTGATTTTAGGTTGCTAGAAAGTGACCAAAATCCAACGTCGAGCTAATATCTTAAACCAATGTCATATATGACGTCAAATACTGACATTTATTCATTAGGTATGGCAATCAAAATCCAACGTTTGATAGATGTCATAGGGGTAACGTTCACACAATGTCAAGCTGTAACATCATTAGGCATTGATATTTGATTGGATTTAGGTTGGACATTGGACATTGACATTGGCCTGACATTGAGTTAACGCGTCAACACGATTTTCATTTCCAAACACAATGCAAAGTGCCCATGACATTAGAGTTCAACGTCAATCAGACATCATGTTGATGTCCTGTGCCTGCTGGGTGTTTAAGGCCATTTCGGTCATCATACAGTAAACATCTGTCATCTTCTCATCAGTGACATGCATCTAAACAGTCTCTGGGTCAATGTGCGTAAAGATAAACATCTTCATGGACACTTTTAATACTTCCAAACAGTTTGCTACAATTATAAAGTGCACACGTCTTGATGTAGTTCATTATGATGCGATTTACCTTCTACAGTATGTGCGATTTGATTGGACAGGAATCACAGGACTGATTTTTCTAATCCTCATAGACAAGAAAAATAAAGTAGTTACTACAGGTTGAAAGAAAGTAGTGGAGTAAAAGTACAGATACTGCACTAAAAATTTACTCAAGGGAAAGTAAAAGTACACATTTTTAAAACTATTCAGCAAATTCCTGAGAAAAACTACTCAATTACAGTAATTTAAGTATTTGTAATTAGTTACTTTACACCACAATGATAAGATATGCTTTTTTTCAGATAATAGTTTGCCACTCAATTGCTATATTATATGTGGTTGCATGGGGGGTGGGAGTGGGGTGGAGAGACATTACTCAAATAAAAGAAAAATTGCACAAAGTTAGGATTATGTTGTTCATTCATTCATTTTCTTTTTGGCTTAGTCCCTTTTTTCATCAGGGGTTGCAACAGCGGAATGAACCGCCAAGTTATCCAGAATATGTTTTAAGCAGCGGATGCGCTTCCAGCTACACTGGGAAACATCCATACACTGTCATTCACATACATACACTACGGACAATTTAGCTTACCTAATTCACCTATACCACATGTCTTTGGACTTGTGGGGGATACCGAAGCACCCAGAGGAAACCCACGCCAACATGGGGAGAACATGCCAACTCCACACAGAAATGCCAACTGACCCAGCTGAGGCTCGAACCAGCGATCTTCTTGCTGTGAGGCGACAGCGCCACCCACTGCGCCACCACACCGCCTGGATGATGCTGTATAAAATGGAAATTATTTCCTCTTTTTACGTGAATCAAAATGAGAGAACCAAATATGATCACAATTTATTAAAATAAGGGAATTAGCAAATTTAACTTGCTGTAAATAATAAAATCTTAAAGAGCCTCTATTATGGGTTTTTGAAAATGACCTTCCATGCAGTGTGTAACACAGCACTAAGTGAATGAAACATCCAGCTGAGGTTTAAATCTGAAAGTGCACCATGTTTAAAACTATTAATTCTTTACGAAATAGTCGACTCAGAGTCAAAAAAATGAATCGACTTGCCACTGTGTGGATACTGAATGTGTGTCGTTGTTATTAATTGGGGTTAGCGTTAAGAGTAGAGTAGTATGCTGGTGTTTACCTGCTTTGCTTTATTGTATTCCTGCATTGGGCTCTTACATAATCTCTGCTACTTCAGAGCCGTGGTGGGCATTTCTCTCTGTCTCGCGCTGAACGCAGTCGACCAACCACAACAGATTGGCTAAGGAGGGATTTAGGAACAAATGAATCGCTGAATAAATCATATGAGAGTCGTTGGGATAATTAGGTAAAAATAAATGCATATAAGACAATGAAAGTGTTTTTTGACCTTGCATGCGTATCAGCCTGTTGTTGAAGACCCCCAAAACCAAAATATTACCTTTTATAATACAAAATAGGGGCTATTTAATTTTTGGATACAATATATCTAAAATCAACAAATTAATTAATACATCATGTGTATGATTTGCTAAAAGAAAGAAAAATTATTTAGTTTTATTTGTTCCATTGTTTACATGTTAATTTCCTAACTTAATTGACCTAGTTACATAGCGTGTGCCTGTTCGTTACTATGGTTGCCTATTGTGTTCACATGTTCCTTGTTCATTTGTTCCTTTTGCTCCTGTTTATTTATATCCCAGTTTATTTCAATTCCTTTTTTATTGTTGTGCATGTTATGCGGTCTTGACATCATATGCTCCTAAATTCATGGTCTCATTCTTAAAAGCTATGGAATTATTTTACTGGATTTACTGGAAAAAATACTGCTATTGGATTCATATTTCATCTGTGACACTAATATATAAACTATAATCACTTGAAAATATGCACCAATAAACTGTGCACAATATAAGATTAGTCATGGTTTCACTGACCTTTAAGCAATAGCAATTTTCACATTTCAACATTTATAGAAGAACCAGCACTGGTATAGAAAACTTTTATCTTTTACTCCACTGACTTACAATGGCAGTAAATATTTAAATGTGCGGTGCAAAAAAAGGAGTCAAACATGACTGACAGACAAGCAGTTTTCCCTAGCAATGTCATAAGGAATTTCTGAAGTGCTTTGTCAGTCTTACAAAGGAGCACCTACTGCATGTTTTTCTGTTGTCCCATATCAGTATGCCGTATAGACACTGCACCTTTAAAATGCCATTGTGCATGTAAAAATGCCCACCATTACTTGGAAAATCAATGCAGTTTCAATACGAGGCCCAGTAAAAAAAACAAAAACACTATGCCATTAAGGTGATTATTCTGGGCCCTTGATCACCACTTGCATAAATCTACAGAAAATGTTTGCGATTTTGTTAATTTAAAAGCAACGTTGTGCTGGAAAATACAGCCTTGATGCGCGACAAATCTGTAAAAGCTTTTTGAAGATGATTGGATGTAATGATATGCGGTGCTGTCGAAAATGTGGCAGATCTAGTCTCTTGTTATCAAATGGAATTTAAGCTATAAGTCATTCTGTAGGCACAAAACAAGTGCACTCATATGACACTATTGTAAATGTTCATCCATCTGAATGTCAGGATAATGAAATGTTTAAGAACGAGGACTCAAGATGACTTTAAATTACTCAAAGAACCGAGAAAGATGACGAGGAGTAAAGAAGAGAGATGGAAGGGTTTAGACGACTGCTTCCCTTCAGGCTACAGTCTGTTTGGAATCAGACGGAGGAAAATTCACTCAAAATATCAGACATTGAGATGCAGTACTCGGTGTTGCCTCTCAGTGATCGTAACAACAGCACAACAGCAAGAAAGCAGAATAATTCTGGGTTTGAAATGGAATTGCTTGACATTTTAGACATTCCTTGCTTTCACTATGCTGCAAATAACATAAAAAAGAACCCTGAAAGAGTCTGAGTCACAATTTTCATTATAGAATATGCAGATTTCAAGAAGACCTGCTTTTCCTTGAAAACCGAGCTGTTCTTGATAATTTGAAAATAGTTTGTGTCAGTAATTATGTGGTTGTAAATAGCTTTCTTTCTTTTTGCACTAGCAGAACATGCAAAAAAAAGCATTTGTCTTCCCACTGACAATGTTTTGCATAAAGTCTTCCACAAAGGCACAATTTAGTCTACTAATTAAAAATCTCTTTAAAAATTGTTCTCAATAAGCCTGTTTTTTATATCAGAGTGGAATGAGTCATCACACTTTCTGCACACTTATTTGTGCATTTATTGCAGTTCCATTTGATGCAGTACAATTTGCTTTGGTTCTAAGTATATAATATATTTAAAAAAGAAAGAAAAAAAAAATCTAAGGTGGTTTAATAATTCTGACTAATAATTTTAACTGTATGTATCCTCCATATGCATTGAGGTCCTATGAAACAATGTTATCAGTCTGTACAAGAAACTAAACATTATGTGCAACATCATTACCTTTAATCCACCGCCTTGGCAGACAGTCCTTAGAGAGTTCACAACAATCTGGCTTGGGACCATTTGTCATGGTTGTGGATTAAAGGTATTAATACTGAAAATAATGCTCACTTTCCTGCACAGACTGATGGTTTCTCCTCCTCGCAAAGTGGCAGTGGCTATTCATTTGCATTTTATAAATCACCAAGAACCAGCCAAATAAAGAAAGTCACTTACATATTGGATGGCCCATGGGTGAGTACTGTAAATTAACACAAAATGTTCAGTTTAGGGTGATCTATGCATTTAATTACTGTGTTTTACAAAGGAGATGCCTATAATGAGGAGGA
>CAIGQZ010032461.1:9923629-9936950 GCA_903798205.1 Danio tinwini | reverse complement strand
GAAACCTATGGGTGACATCACGGAAACTACCTCCATATCTTTTACAGTCTATGGTCAAACCCCACCAAATGCTGAAGCAAATGGATAGACTAGATTACTACCAACACAAAGTCTTTTTTTTTTTTTTGCATGGAGTATACATTTACCTATTTACTGCCTAAAGAATAACAATGTGTACTAGCAAAAATTTAAATGATGCTTCCTCTTTCCAAAATCTCCTACAGTACTGAACTTACAGTCTTTCAGTTGATGAGGATTCAAGAAGATCGAGGAGAAAGAGAGCAATTGCTGTTTAAAGAGATCCAAAAAATGAAATTCTTTACTATTTACTGCCACTCAGGTGGTTCTAAACTTGTATGCATTTCTTCCTTCTGTTTAAAACAAAACAAGATATTCTGAATCTGAAGAATGTTGGAAAAAAAGTAGCCATCGACATCCATAGTACAAAAAAAAATTATGCTGGTCAATGGGTTTTTTTTCTCTCAACATTCTTCAAAACATCTTCTTTTGTGTTCCAAAGAAAGAAACTCAAACAGGTTTAAAACAAATAAAAGATGAGTAAATGATGACATCATTTTCATTTTTGGGAGAACTAGCACTACAGTATGAGCTCATTCTGCAAAATAATGAGTAATAAACCGATATAACAAGCATAGTCACAAAACCATATTTGAGATATTAATAGCAACTTGTAAATGCATTTTTCATTGTGATTGCCTGTAATGTGAGATGACTATTCCTTTTCCTCAGTCTCCTTTAGTACTGAACCCTCTCAATTCAGGAGGATTTCAGCAGATCATCCTCGCTCATCTTCTCAAATGCTTATGATTTGAAGGACTCTGGGTTAAACGCCAGAAGAGAATGAGAAAAGATGGCAACCAGTGTAAAGCATGCTTTTGAGATGCAATACTTAGAACTTGACTGCACATTTCATTTGAACAGTCTTCCTGCAGATTAAATGAAGTGGTCTGCTTTTTACACTTTTTATTTTATTGTTATCATTTTCTATTTCATTTGTGAAACCAAGGGTACTTCAGATTATACGGATTTGTGAAAATCACAATGTCCAATCTTGGTCTTGATTGTCCCTTCTAATAATTTGAAGGACTGTTTAGTGCTCTAAGAGAGTGAGGAAACATGGCTTTACATCCCATGAAATCAGAATGAAGCATGCAAATGTAATGCAGTCAGAACTCCAGAAGTCATTATGTTTGTCTTTTTTCATTCTCCTGTGGCATTAAACCCAGAGTAGTTCATGTGGATTTGAAAAGATCATGCTTTCTGATCTTCTCACGTCCTTATGATGTGATGAACTTTGGTTTTAAAGGGTTAGTTCACCTCAGAATTAAATGTCATTATTTGTTCAGCTACATTCCAAAGAAATTAATGTATATTCAGAGCACAATGAAGATGTTTTAATCAAATCTCTTCAGCTTTAATGTCTGTTCACACAAAGATTTGTAAAGATACCAAAAAACAAAAATAAGTCTATAAGATTCAATTGGTTTAATCCAAATCTTATAAACAAAGATAATCACCATATACTGTATCAGAAATAATTAAGGCTAGTATTCACACATAACCATAGTTCAGCGATCAATGTTTACAGAGTTCTTTTCAATGTCATCACGCCTTTTGTGCAGGCAAGTTCGTTATTTCCATTTGAGGCACGTCTTGCACATGCAAATAAGAAATGGTGCAGTCATGTTTTCCAACATCTCAAATTTTCAGAATGTTGCGTGTGCACAGTGACTAGACCTAACCAATCAGCTTCAGATTTTGTAAGGAATATACCTATTTCAGTAATAATGGTGGACTAATTACCTGACAAATGCAGCTGACCCAAACATTTTCAGTTATAACAGTGGACTAATTACCTCAGACAAACTCAGTCACCCAGACATTTCACAGTGGAATGAACCGCTAACTATTCCGGAATATGTTTTACACAGCGGATGCCCTTCCAGCTGCAACCCAGTGCAGAGCCATCATGCCGCTTCTGACTCCTTAATTTTCTCCATAAATACTGCTTGTAACAGAGCTGCAACTATGGTTTGTGAGTTAGTCATCCTCTGAGAGAACTGATGGTTGCTTAGCAATGACAGACACCACAGGAGCGCTAGCGCAAAGCTTGTTGAAAAGCAGTGCTTTATAGACTGTAAGAAAATGTAGATGTCTAAATTTTTTGGCAAAAGTATCGACTTTGGTACCAATCGGTACTGATATTTTAAAAACGATCATTTCCCGCTAACATTTGAGCGCTGTTGAGCTCATTTTCACACAACGCTGATTAGTTATCTATCGTGTTCATGTTCTCAACAGAAACGATTGGCATTGTAGTTGACAACACTAGAGTCAAATTACCTTTTCTAGTCATCTCAACTTAGATCAATTAACATTAACGGGCACCTATAATGAAATCATCTTTTGTAAGCTGTTTGGATAGAACTGTGTGTAGATATAGTGTGTCATCGGTCGTATTGGGGTGACATAAACACAATCAGTCTCTTTTTTGAAAAAATCCCTGACGTTAAAATAGGATCCAAATCCCTCCTATTTTGAGGCCCACCACAATGTAACATAGGACTGTAGTTTCCCCTCCCACCAAATTGATTGACAGCCGCGTATTAACATGTCTTCGTTGTAACACGTATAATCATATCAACAAGACAGGACGTGCACAAAGCAAGAGATTAAAAGATTCGTTCAGCTCGCTGTGATTATCAATTGTCATTAAATGTGATCAATAATGAGTTTTACAAGTTTAAAACATGTTTAAAACAGTACATGTTTGTAATGAATACATTGATTTTACCTTCTTTATCACCACAACCGCATGTCAGTACAATTATAAAAGAAGACGCTTCAATTCCAGTTTGTGGACGTTAAATTGGGTTTATTTTGTACAGTAACAACGGATATTCGTACAGCAGTAAATATTAACTTGTATCCTGTCACATTTGCGTGCAAAATTAAACGCACGTGCTGTGTGTGTGTGTCTGTGTGTATGTGTGCATAAACTTTGTAATGACCAGGGCTTCATTTGTGCCAGAACATGCCGGATCCGGCACCTCTGAAATCTAATCCGGCACCTCATTTTATCAATCCCTCTCCTCAACCACCCTTCTCCCCCATCCGCTGTTCACTTTCACTTTCTTCCCGATCTGTTCCGGGACCTCGCAATTCTCAAATTAAGCACTGGTAACGAGATTGTGTGTGACTCATCGAAACGCTTGAATTAACTCCACAACAAATACATCAAATAATCATTGGGAAAGTTCTTACTGTAGTATTTCCCACAAGCGTTACGTGAGATCTGCTTCCTTGATATCTGTCACTGTTTATCTGACGCAGGCAGCCAGAGATTGAGGCACACTCTGACAGGCATGTGGGAACGGTGGGCGGGGAGAACTAGCATTAAAGACACAAGCAACAAATACAGCTACATTGTGTTCAGAGCAGACAATTGCAATATTCTGAAAGGTATAATAAATAATCTTGTTTTGAGCTGAAACTTTACAGACACATTCTGGAGACACAAAAGACCTCTTAAATCTTGACAAAGGGGAAAAATAGGTGCCCTTTAAGTTAAAGATTTTTTTTTTAAACCTGAATAACTTATTAAAATAAGATAAAAAATGTTACAATTGTTTAACAGTGTAGCAACTTGGCACATGAACAAACTGGAAGCTACTGTACAATAGATTTGCACAAAGGCAAAGTTGTCACTTATAGATTTAGTTGCAGGACACAATGTGTTACATCAATGCATTGCTATCAAAAGTTTTCAACAAACATGTAAGGATTTTTCTTGCAGCAGAAATGCCATTTGGTTCACTGGCTGCCTAAAATTTAATTCAAGTGTATTCGCTATGCATGTCAAAAAAAGACAGGTCTTTTATTTTATTTCATTCTGTTGCCACTTTGTTTTAAACATATTTGAGTTTGTCTGCTTCAAAAGGGGGTCTGAATGCTGAATGGCGAAATCAAAGCTCAAAGCAGCATGTGTTTAGCTTGGCTGGTCTTTCTTGCACTAGTCAGTGGCTCTGACAGGAAGATCGCCAAGTCGTAACAGAACATTTCAACACTTGCAGCTCTGCACTGACAATCTGTTTCCGAGCTTCTCCATGTTTTATTTTTCTTCATAGGCTGGTGCCATTATCGCTTCTGACCGTTTGCAAGCACACACTGTGATTTATAAATTTTTTCTCCAATATGGAAGTGTTACAAGCAGTGAAACTTTAGCCAAAGATTTGTGTTGTGTTTCGCCTTGGAAGGAGGCTGTATTTTGTATTCATTGTTTTTGCACAATGCTCTGTGTGGAGAGACCGGCATTTCTTGCTGCAGCCGACTGCTGGCCTTCATGTCATGAAGCACTTTGCCACGTCAGCTTGCGGCTTTGTGCTGACCGCAGCAAACTGGCAATCGTAGCAAGGGCTGAATTGGCTACTAAAGAAGCTGTGGTATTTGTGTACGAATTTCAGATGATGCAGGGCTTTTGTGTGAAACGGTCTAATATTCACAGCTTCTTTTGGAAATTTGTGTGAATTGATTTGTGCTTGTCACAATGTTGTTTCACAGAAGTGTTAGAGTGCAGGTTGGTGTTCTGTTTGCAGTCAGGAATGAAGATGTCAAAATAATGTTTATATGGAAGTAATGCACTTAGGTTATACAAGTTACATGGTTACAAGTAAACATCATGTATTCAGTTCAGCAGACACAATGCACATTTTAGGCAGTGCTTATGGCTTGTGATCATAATGATTATAATACATGGATAATACACTACCTGACAAAAGTCTTGGCGTCGATCCTAGCTGTAAGAGCAACAAATAATAACTTGACTTCTAGTTGATCATTGGAAAAAGTGTCAGAAGGTAGATTTTTCAGATAAATCATCTGTTGAACTGCATCCCAATCATCACAAATACTGCAGAGGACCTATTGGAACCCACATGGACCCAAGATTCTCGCAGAAATCAAGTCAAGTCAAATCATGGTTTGGTGTTACATTTTGTATGGGGGCGTGTGAGAGATCTGCAGAGTAGATGACAACATCAATAGCCTGAGGTATCAAGACATTTGTGCTGCACATTACATTACAAAACACAGGAGAGGGCAAATTCTTCAGCAGGATAGTGCTCCTTCTCATACTTCAGCCTCCACATCTAAGCTCCTGAAAGCAAAGAAGGTCAAGGTGCTTCAGGATTGGCCAGCCCAGTCACCAGAGATGAATATTATTGAGCATATCTGGGGTAAGATAAAGGAGGAGGCATTGAAGATGAATTCAAAGAATCTTGATGAACTCTGGGAGTCCAGCAAGAACGCTTTCTTTGCCATTCCAGATGACTGAGATGAGTCCTCTAAGCTCATGGGAGTCATACACAATATTCATTATTTTTCCACTGCACCATGACTTTATATTCTATACTGTACATTATTTCTGTTAAGTGACACGACTTTTGTCTAAGCAAAGTCAGACCTTACTGTCCTAATTAAATAATTAAAAATCAATGCAAGATTATATTTTATTTAAGTGAAATAAGCGTAATCTAAAGGGATTTGCCTTTCATTTAAGCCACTTCTGATACCAAATGATCAACTTGAAGTCAAGTTATTATTTGTTGTTCCTTAAACTTAGATAGGTGACAAGACTTTTGTCAGGTAGTGTATCTGACAGATTTTTTATGTCGACCCAAAGTTGACATATTCAGAAGACTATGCAAAGACTGATGATTACAGTTTAAACAGTTGTGGTTGTTAACATACAGCATATGTTTTTTTAGTTGGCTGTATATGAATAATTCAGATGTACAAACCTTTAGGTGCCTACTGAAAATTTCTTCTAAAATTAGAATTTTTTTCAACATCTTATGTTTATTTTAATTTATTTACTTTAAAAGCAATGAAAACATTAACAATTTTTGACCATACAAGTAAAAATGCTAAATTTATACACAGGAGCTCATTTTAGAAGACAATTTCAAACAGCACTTCGAGGATTTGAACTCTTATGCAGATATCTGAACATTGTGGTATCAAAAGGATAGTTCACAATTTTTTATCACTCTCATGTTGTTCCAAACCAAACCTCTATTTATCATTTGAATACAAATTAGGTTATTTAATTGTTTAGTTATATTTATTATCCAGTAGGGTCTTGTGATTTAGTTTTTAATCTAGAAAATCAGACAGAATCACAGAATTCATTCTTTAAAATGGTACTACAATAGTTGTATAATGTGAAATGTCACTGAGTTTGACAGATTTTGGATGAATAAATCTAAATTTGTGCTGTTCATCTAATCAAACTGTGTTTTGTACTTGCGTCTGTGAAGATTAAACTGCAAATAGATTATAAAAAGTCTGCATATAAAGTCTGCATGTTCACAAGCGTTTTATCATTTTATGAGGAAAAATTCAAAACCATCATCTTATCATGTACACAAAATCTCACAGCAGGTTCACAACCACCCATCAAAATCTAAATTTGGTTTACTTTATGACAGAAACATACTGTTATTCAGTATATTGTCATTTTAAAAAGAAAAAAGTGTGACTTGTTTCAGGGGGTCCTAACAGTTTCTTAATGTATTGTTAAACGCTTATATAATTTTGTTCTTTGAATAAGTTTTATGATTTCAATAAATTACCAAACATTTATTTAAATCATTTCTAAACAATAGAAAAAAGAAAACCAAAACAAAATGGAATCCATTTAAAAAAATAAGAAAAAAATGTATTTGCAAAAAAACTGTATGGAATTTGCATAAAAAAACTAATTTCATAGGGCTCTAATTCTTCCTATACATTCCCTAATCAAACACTTTCACATATCAAAAGGTACAAACAATTCATATAAATTTATCAGTTTCATCCAAGTCTTCTGAAATAACACAGTCGCTAGTAACCAGGCATTGTTTTTCATAGAACTGTCTCTTTAAGATATTCATATATATTTTTTTCATCCCTGTCTCAACAAAGGCTTAGATTTTATTTGTAATCCCTTTTATGATAGTGCAGAAAAACTATGCTGAAAGTTTTTCTGCATGATATACTTTCTTTAAGGGAAATATCAATGTTGCCAAGTTTATATCAGGCAAAGAGATGTAGCTCAAGGGAACTGCACCAAATCTCACATCGTTCACTATGCAGTGTACTAACATCTCTAACTCAAAATCAATGGCTGGCAGACGTACAGTAAACTGCTGCCAGAGGTGGTGCATGTCCTTGGCTGAAAACACACCTCTGTTTTCTCACAGTACTTTTACTAAGAGTGAATTTAACAGGTCACCTTCATGTTTTATTAAGCATTTATAAAACACTAAGTAAGAAAAAATAAAATTATATATATATATATATATATATATATATATATATATATATATTTCTATATATTCTTAGTTTTTTGTCTTGTTTTTAGTCCAAATACTTAAAATCTTAAACCAAGAAGCATTTACTAGACATGTAAAAATATTGTCTTGTTTTTAGAAATAATATGTAAAAATAAAGTAAGTTCACCCTTAAAATAAGCAAAATAATCGGCCAATAAGTTAACCAAAATATTTTTTATTCGCTTCGAAATAGGATTATATTGCTAACCTCACTGGAAGTTTTTTTTGCTTATTTTAAGGAAAAAAAAGTTAATTCTGGCTGAAGTTTTAATCTCAAAATAACTCACAAATAATATTTTATAACTATTTTAAACTGCCACTATTGAGGCTTTGATCCTAATGGTGCCATTTTGTTGACTGTCGCTTTAAATTCAAATGAGATTGTGTTTCCAGCCCTGTTTTCAAAAGACCGCGGAGCTACAAATGTCAATGGGTCAGCATAGTGGCAGATTCAAAAACAAGACTAACGCCCTATGCTAATGAGGGCGAAATCATCACCAATGGGCTGGGCTTTCCCCCTCTGATGATACGTACATTGAGAGAATGTTAACGTTAGCCCCTTTCACACATACAGACCTTTCCGGAAAATTGCCATGTGTGAACAGGCCCTTTTTGAAAATACCGGTGAAATCGTTCTGGCAATTTTCCGGAAAGAGAAGTTGTAACATTACCAGTAATTTGCCGTTCATGATTAGAATACGCTGACGTGAGATGTCTACTCCAGCCAATCAGAACATTCAGACGCATTCACATCTGCACTGTTTATGAAAATAAAAGCCTTTGAATATTTTTCCAGACACATTTAGCTGCTAGATATTAGTCAGATAATGTTTCTAAGTTCCTTATTAATGCCAACTGTGTAAAAAATGCTTATGATAAACCGCTGTTTGTTTACCATCATGCTCTGCTTCAGTTGCTTGATGCGTGTGCACGTGAATGAGCCGGTGAGCGCTAGCACACACATGTAAATCTTAACATGTGAAAGTGTCCCTCCATGTTTTCCTCAAAGTTGTTCACAATACTTATCCATTCAAACATTTAGCTGTGGTTCATGCTAGAGGTCTACATTCCCGAGGCTGGAGCCGACCAGTTTTCTTGCTGCACGTGTGTGTGTAGGAGAGAGAATGAGAGAGAGCACTACTGCCCTTTTTGCACTGTCTTGTTTGTACGCAGCGTTTGGCAATACGAATGTACAGTTATTTGTCATGCCAATAAACCACCTAAATGTGAAAAGTGAATGTGAGAGCGCGCGCATCCGCCGTGGTGCTGTGTGTCGCTTGTAATAGGCTGACTGGACTCTGTAACATCCAGCTGGGTGTTTTTTGGGAGGCCTATATTTAATCGCTATACATTCTTCCGTGGCCCAATATGCTATGTGTATAGAAATAATGCTGACATGATATATGAAACGCAATCGGTAGCTGGAAGACATAATGAGTGGATATGTTTGTAAATCTGACTTTGAAAGAGTCTCACCAGCCACAAACCTCACCGCACGTGATGCAGCACTCATGTCTCATCACAAAGGGGCAAACAAAACTGACATTTATCCTACAATCCTTGCACAGACTACACTTTTATCTGTTATCTCTCTCTTTTAGTAGTACTAAATTTTAACGTGAGATTTTGAAAACCAGATCTAAATTTAGCGGGAATGGTCGGGTTGGGTAGAAAACGGGGCGGGTTGGGCATTGGGTGAACAAAGACTGAATATATGGCGGGAGCAAATTTCAGTCCTGCACAGATCTCTAGCTTGCGCTTCTACCGTTGTATGGTCATTTAGAGGTCCTTTCTGGTTATTAATGTCAGAATTTACTGGTAGTTTGGAATAGATGTGTGAATGGTCTATTCTGAAAAAATGTTGAAACGTCCTTGCCAGTGTGAGCAGCGCTTTTTTGAATTTACGAGTAAAGTCGTTCCTGAAATTTTCCGGATATTTACCAGTATCGCTGTGTGAAAGGGGCTATTGTGTTTATGCAGACTGTTTTCATGAAGTGTGGTCTATAAAAAATTAAATAATAAATTTTTTAGCATTGGTTATATTCACAGACTTTGCCACACAATTGTGTTTAAACCCCTTACTTAAGTTATTTTTGCATAATAGTTTATTTTTAAGAATCTTTAGATATTTAGACTAGAAAAAAATTACGCTTTTTTTGTTTTTTTGCAGCGGAATAATCCATCGAAATCCTCATGCAGTGTCCTTGTGAGAGATGTAGCAAGCAGTAGCATGCAACATTACAATGTTTGTTCAGGTTCAGCAACCTGCAAGCTTGTATGGCTGCAAATGGCACATTGCAATCTCCGGTGTGATGGATAATTAAGTGCATGAATGGGATTTCAGAGTAGCCCAGGGCAGAAGCAGAACACGTGCCGCCTATGATGTGTTTTTTTTTCCGTAAGGGAGTGGCATCAATCTCAGATAGTGGAGAACGGGCTATGAAACCATCGGTTGGCCGTGTAATGCTGCCATTTGAATACTAAGATGAGAAGAGAAAACAAACGCGAGATGCGCTGTAAGGCAATGAAATATTGAAGGGGTGTGTGTGTGTAACTGGTAAAATTGCTCCCTTGAAAATACTGCGTGCGATTCTGCGTATTAAATGTTATATTAATCTTGCGCAGTAAAAATGTGAACCACAGGTACTTGATGCCTGAAGGGATGTTCTGAAGTCAGTGCAATCAATAGTGTTTTAAAAATGCCACCAAAAATGTTGGGTGCAATAGCGATATCAAGAATAGAATGAAAGAATGCATTGAAATGAAATCTGAATCTGCTGATCTCTGATATTTGAGTAATATTGCTTTTTGTGCAATTATGGCTCATGCTATCGATCTGCTAGTTGCAATGCAGAGGCACAATGGGATATTGTTTACTGGTGCAGAACTACTTGCAAATTGGAGCTCCTGTCATAGAATGTGTGTTGCTTGGACTTAGCCGCTCTAATATTTCGTCCCAGAATTAAGAAATCTCACAGGATACGGAAAAAGTGAGGAACTTTGAAAAAGTGTGCTGCAGATGGCACACGATTTAACGAGATGACAGGGGTTAGAGTTATATAATGATTGTTCGTTCGCAGCAGGGTCTCTGTTTATTTATTTGGTTTTGGAAGTATTTTTTCATCTGTCTTGGTGCATATAAAAGAACTGACAATATGTGGCGTATCTATCCTGCTTAGGAATTTTGTAAACAACTGTAAATGCAAGTCGGTGTAAGAGCAGCATTTAAACTTGTTTTTTTGGGTTTATTATAATTTTTATTTACCCCTAGTTAGTGCAGCTTTAAGTGTAGAGTTACATATTGAGTTATTTCATTAATAAATATAATAGAATGTCAATTATAAGTTATAGTTCCTAGTTTATCTCTAAAACATAAAAGAAAATACAGAAGATATGTTTCTACCTATTTACTTAGTTAAATGCAAGACATGTTTTTGAAATTATTATTAAGCTTTAATTTGATTAGATTATTTTTTTATTAAATTTAGTTTTATTTTATTTGTTAATTAAATTTATTTGTTAGTTTAATTTGAGTTTTTAATTTTATTTAATTTTACTTAAAAAAATAGATTTTTAATTTTATTTTATTTGTTAAATTTATTTGTTAATTCAAGTTTAGTTTAGAATTTAAATTTAATTTTACTTTTTAAATTTTATTAAAATTTTATTTTATTTGTTAATTACATGTATTTGTTAATTTAATTTTAGTTTATGATTTAATTTACCTTTTTGAAATTTAATTATTTTTTTATTTGTTAATTAAATTTGTTAATGAAATTTAATTTATAATTTAATAAAATTTTACTTTTTTAAAATAAAATATTTCATTTTATTTTATTTTATTTCTAAAATTGACTCATGTTCCATGCAGGCAACTGAAAAAGTAAACAAAGATAATAAATGGCCCATTTCCACTGAGTGGTACAGTACAGTATGGTTCAGTACGCTTTTATAGCCGTTTCCACTGTCAAAGGGTACCTAAGCATGCTATTGTTTTACAGAGCAGTGTCACTCACGCATACACAAGCCGAAGAATGAAAACAAAGACACTGCCATTTTTAAAAGCACTGCCGAGACATTACATCGTAATGCTGTATGCATATAATAACAAGCCATGGTTGACCCAAGCTCAGACAAACCTTTTCGTTGTCTTGATGAACAGCCACAAAGCCAAGAAGAACAAAATCTGCAGTGTCCTGTTTTTGTTTTACGAGGTCGTCTAAAAGTGTGAGTGCTTTTACTTTCTCCAGGGAGCTTGTGCGCATTTATATTTGAAATAACAAACTTCTTGACCTGATGATAATAATGTGCGCGTGATTATTGAAGTGCTTCTGACATACAATCCTTTAACAGACAAACTCGAGAGTGACGTGCGAAAAAACTAAGGAGAAGCCCGAAAAAACAAAGAAGCGAATGATTCTTTCACTAACCTAAAACATGAACAAACTGCCATGTTTAACTATTATCATCACCTTTTGGACCATTATGAACTCAGAATGACAGAATTACTCTCTAACAGAGGTTACATGTGCTGGTGAAGATTAAAGACACAGATGAGTGGTTTGCTCTGACTGGGCTTTGTTACGTGTTGTTTTTGAAGCCAAATAAGGACTAAATGTATGCTGTGTTTAGTTTTTCTGTAATTGATAAAATATCAAAGACTGTAAGGGTCTGTATGTGTTCATATATGTTGCATTTATTTATTTATTTTATATAATTGCAGATGTTACAGTAGGCTATTTTGCATCATTGATCTGCAGTTATAATCAAATCCTGTTCATAGAAAGGTTAGTAATGAACATTTTTACACAAGTATTTGTGTATAAAGCATCTGTTTTGTGAGAAGTGCTTCTCATATGATATGTTAACGACCTGTACAGCTTTACTTTGACATTTCCTCAAGTGAGAATGACGTCGACTGAAACTTTCTGTCATACACCACGCCTACCAAAAGGGTACCCTTAGTACCCTTTAGGCAGTGCAAACGCAAGCCTGATAAAGATGACCCGTACCGAGCGTACCGTACCGTACTGTACAGTGGAAACAGGCCAACATTGATAACATAAATAATTTTTTAAAATACATTCAGCAAGAAAACAAGTATCTTTTAGATTTTTGGATTATAATAATTATTATTATATTATGTATTATTTTTATTAACCTTTACTTTTATTTGATCATGTATTTGTTTAAGGCATATAAGGAAAGCTGAAAGCAACAGCAATGTATTCAGTGTGAATTCTAAACAGCCCATAACTGTCTTCATTCTTAACGTAAAAAGACAAAGTCGCCCAGTTATTCTCCAGTTCATTCATATTCTTTGATGAAGTGAAATGATGGTCCCAGGTTAAGAGAATGGATTCAGTGATGACCATTGCCTTCCATTTGTAGTGTTGTGATAGGGATTCTCATGGGATATTATCAGCTGGTTAAATGGAGACCATCTATCATGCAGCCATTGCAAGAGAGATCCTATAATGTTACAGATGATCTGTGCCTGAGTCTGCCAGCAGCAGTTTACCATGCTGCGCAAAGAAAAAGGGAAAAAAATCCCTCTGTTTTATTCCCTTTAATTGCTCCATTGTTTGAGTTTTATGTGTTTTAGCTGGCTGGTGCTTCAACACTTTCTGCTGTGTTTAAATATAATTACAAAAGCATGATGGCAAATGTTGTGTTAAAGTGAAGAAAATTGCAGTTTAGAAAACATTTGGGTGAGAATCATCTCTTGAAAAAAGTAAAGGTGCACCAATTGACCAGGCAGGAATTGGAACTGGAAGGTTTTTGCTGCATTTTTTTGTTTTAATTTGGCCGATGTCTGTTTTGCTATTGAACACAAAATGTGTGGCATAAATTTTTGACAAAGAAACAGATTTTTTTAAGACAGGCTGTAGACGCTGGAAACCAACATGTACTAGGTCTGTGCGATT
>CAIGQZ010032461.1:9869552-9893629 GCA_903798205.1 Danio tinwini | reverse complement strand
ACTGTATGTATATAAAACTAAGAAATGTCATTGTAAAAATAGACATTATTTAATAATAATAATTTAAATAATACAAAAATAGTAATGTTTAGTACTGTATAAGACAGAATAAATGGAATACACTAGGTATACATTGTAAAAATCAATATTGCAAATCTCAGACTGCTGTACCATACATTTACAGTTCTCTTCATTTTGCAACGTATATTTTTATCCTGACATAAAGTTTTTTTTTTAATTGCTCCGCCCTGCCACCGTTCATCTCTCTGAGGCCCTTCTGTCATTTTGAGCCTCCTGCAGGCCAGCAGAGAAGCAGGCCAGAGCCGCAGGTGAAAACTGCTGTATGCCAAAAGTCAAAGGTCATGCAGATGAAGAGAGGCTCCCCGGGGGCATTTTAATTAGGCTGTGATATAAAATCATCTCACCCTGTGCCAACATCTGAGGCGATTAAGCAAAACTGCTCTTATTCAGCCCGGGTTTTTCAATAATTAGACAGAGATTAATGAGTATAATTTGGATTTATGTAACAGGTTAAGCAGACATGCTGTGCGTCAGAGATCTTGGGAGTTACAGGCCAGCGTGGAACTTGACTCTGGTGAATATGTAGGGTTTGAGAGGCTAAGGCTGTTTACACTGGTGCAATTTCATTTTAAGGGTGACACAGTGGCTCAGTGGTTAGCACTGTCATCTCACAGCACGAAGGTCGCTGGTTCGAGTCCCAGGTGGGTCAGTTGGCATTTCTGTGTGGAGTTTGCATGTTCTTCCAGTGTTGCCGTGGATTTCCTTTGGGTGCTCTGGTTTCCCCCACAGTCCAAAGACATGCGCTATAGGTGAATTAAACTAAATTGTCCGTAGTGTATGTTTGTGAATGGTGTATGGATGTTTCCCAGTACTGGGTTGCAACTAGAAGGGCATCAGCTGTGTAAAACATGCTGTATAAGTTGGCGGTTCATTCCGCTGTGGCAACCTCTGATGAATAAAGGGACTAAGGCAAAGGAAAATGAATTAATTAATTTCATTTTAAAGTCATCAGCTTTTGCTACCGTTATCCCTGTTCTTCCCTTCTACACTGGAGTTTTTGACTTTTGGAAACGTCTAGTTTGCACATGTTTTAGTTTGAAAACTCTGGGGTTGCATTTTGACTTTTAAAAACAAACGTGTGGCTGAATACATTCACTTCCTGATAGGGTTTCTCAATAAATTTGTTGCCTTCAATGATAAAATAAAACATAAAACACTGAGCATATGATGATTACACTGAGTTTTGTTATTTTTCAATTTGAAGAAACAAAAATACATTCTGTGATTTTCTTTACATTTAAAATATCGATGCACTAAAAGGGAAATTCTGGATGCAGTTGGCCTAAAAACAAAACTGAAAATGCTTTGCAATAATTATAGGGTAATGTACAATAATTTTGTATGACTTTTTAAATTTGGCTCAGTAACTTAGATTATACACATTTTTAAAAACCACATAATCAAAATTGTATTTACCGTGAATATGTTAAGATGTGGGCATCATGGTGGTGCAGTGGGTAGCACGATCGCCTCACAGCAAGAAGGTCGCTGGTTCAAGCCCAGGCTGAGTCGGTTGAAATTTCTGTGTGGAGTTTGCATGTTATTATACCCCCGTGTTCGTGTGGGTTTCCTCCGGATGCTCCGGTTTCCCCCACAGTCCAAACACATGCGCTATAGGTAAATTGAATAAGCTAAATTGGCCATAGTGTATGTGTGTGAAAGAGTGTGTATGGGTGTTTCCGAGTGTTAGGTTGTGGCTGGAAGGGCATCCGCTGCGTAAAACATATGCTGGATAAGTTGGCAGTTCATTCCACTGTGGCAACCCCTTATTAATAAATGGACTAAGCCGAAAGGAAAACGAATGAATGAATGAAGTTGAGATGTCTCAATTTACTAGTGTTGCCAACATAGCAAATTAGCAATATTGCAAGCAACAGGAACTGTAGAAATGGCCTGTCGATGCGTTATTTGAGTGGACTATTCTAGTGAGCATGTATGATTCATGCATAGATAAGTATGTGTACATGAGAGAAATATCCACAAAATGGAATATTGAGCTGTTTTGATCTTTGGCCACTGCACATACGTAAGCTAGTTGCACTTTGGTAGGCGGTGCAACAAATCATTGCAAATCATTGAAATGAATAGGTTTTATAATGCAGTGCTTGCCGCATCTGGTGTGAAAGCTGTTTTACACCGCACAGTGATTACAGCTGGAGAGAGAGAGTGAAATGACGCAATGAACATTGCTTAGTAGGGATGTCCAGATCCGATCACGTGATCGAGCCCGATCAAGTGGTTCCAGACTCAGGACTCGAATATATATGGATTTATATTCTCATTATTTTTAACACATCTATAGTTATGAGCAGTGTTGTGCAAGTTACTTCCAAACTGTAATACATTACAGATTACTTGTTACTGGTATTTAAAAGTCTTAAAATTGTAATATGTTACATTACCCTTATATTACCATTAGTTACTTTCACCAAAATAACTACAGAATTAGAACTTAACATTCTAAAATGACCAAATGTACTGCAGAGCATTTTACATCCAGTAGAAAGCAATGTATGATGTAGCAGAATGACTGTGACCTATCCAGGCTACTAACAATATAGTATACAACTGGCAACGTGAAGGCTCAAAACAAGGCGAGAAAGGATGACAGTCAGATTCACAAATGATCTGCTAGAAGTATGGTAGAGGTAAAGTGATTATCTGGCAATATCTGTGAATAGCTTCACTATATTCATATTAGACACAACAGGCCTACTGTATATGTACCCTCCAATGCCATGACAAAATGCAGATTTCTTTTCTTTTCCTATTGTTGCCATTATAGTGTTCACTTTTTAATTCAAGTGGCTCACAACACAAAACTGTCATGCACAAAGTGAGCATGATGAACATAGCTTTCTCAATATAATGCTCGTGCACCGATTTCCTCTGTTTGTGGACAAATCTGCTTGCAAGCTCTCAAATATACACTGCTCACGTGCAAATTCTCACGTACTCTCAAACCCCTCACACATATATTAGCATGTAGTGTTTTGAACATAGTAAAGTACTTCAATTAATCTGTTGTGGTAATACTATAGTTGCTATGGTACCACAACAAGTGTAATATAAACAAATGACCCAATGCTGTAGTTTTTTACAATATAGGGTATATTATACAACAATTCACCACACTTTACGTAGTAAAACTACACTTTGTATTTCATTTTAGGAGTTTATTATTCTTAATACTACGGTATGCTGAAGCATTCATTAACAAGTTGTAAATAATACTAGCCTAAAACATAGGCAGTATACCTAACACTCAAAAACATTATTATATAATGTACCTTAACCTGTAGGTAAATAGTGTAGCAATATATAAACCATATCAACATTCTTGGGATAACAATTTAACAGGAGGATCTCTGGAGAGCAAAAGCATGAAAAGAGGAGGAAACACAAGGCACAAATTCAAATTGTGAGTCTGCATCTTCTGACAAAGCGAGAGCAGATCATTCGCACGTGAGCAGCCGTGTTTTAAGTCCACGCGAGGAGTTTTGTCCACGGACAGAGGTAACACCGGCGTGTTCGCTCGCTTGTCTTACATGAATGCGCTCTCGACCTGTCAGTGACATAACGCCATATGCACGTACGTCCATCTCGCGAATGTACTGTCTTCTGCCATTTTCATCTATTTGCCGCTTTTCTGCTGCGCATCAGGGCTTAACGTTACTGCAAACCGGGCTGAGCCAATAACCCCAGACCTCGAGCTCAGAGGCTAAAATCAATGCGCGTTCAAACTATTATGTGTTCAAACCACGAACAGGAAATAGAACTGCTGTATTTTTTTATTTGGTAATGTCTTGCGGGCGAAAAGTTTGTTGTAAAATATTACTGAAAATCTATTAGTGATGCTTTACACTACTGCCTTACAAGAAAATTTAATATATTACTTACTGTAATATATTACTTTTGTAATGCATTACTCCCAACTGTGGTTATGAGGTGGCACAGAGTTAGACCTCTTTCTTGACTTCACATAGAAACAGCAACGTGTGCGGCATGACATCACTTTGTTGCAGAGACGCTATTGGTTAAATGCCTGCAAAAAAGAACATGGAAGCAGCTTTAAGCGGGAAACGCGAGTATGTCTGTGGTCTGGAGGTATTATAAAGTTGATGACGACAACATTGCCATAGAAAACCGTGAGATATATAAACTTGGGATTGCCTGCTAGGTATTTTAAATTGAGGTGCTATTTGTTTTTATATTATATATTTTTATATTTAATGCAGCACTAAAGTTCAAAAATGAAGAATTAATGTTATTTATTACTTGATTGTTTAAGCTACAGTACCTCACAGAAGTGCTCTGTTTGTTAAAACATAAGGAACATGCTGGATCTGTTTCTTCGCTCTTCTTTTTTTATGTATAGAAGTGTTCGATCAGGTTTCAGTATTGGTAGATACTCAAAATCAAATGACTCGGACTTTGATTCGAGGGCAAAAAAAAACTGATCTGTACATCCCTATTGCTTAGCATAGCCTTTTTGCCCATTTTGTCTATTATTTTAGAAGTCAAAAATTCAGTGCATGCCTAGTTTAAAAGGCTACAATGTTTTGTTCTTAATGTGAGATTAATATTACTGTGAAAGTATGTGCTTTACGCATGATACAATATTTTATAGTAATAATATCACACTATTTTATAGCATTGCTAATGCTAATTTGACATTGCAGCCTACAGTCAAACAAACACACATACATACAGGCACCATACAGACATTTACACTGCATAGTTTAAAGTCTGTGCTGCAACATTATGGTGTTTTGCATGGATACTGGACCACAAGTGAAGTACAAAGCCTTTTTTTAATAAAATATTTGCAATGTAACATTTTATTAGCAAAAATATTATGTAAACAATGGTATTTGTATTTGTAATTTTAAATTTGTTTAGATATTTACACACCTAGTATACATACTAGACCTACAGTATGTTGTTCATAACACATGTCAATATTTGTTTGCTTTGTTAATCAATATATTTTCAGGTTTTTGTCTTACTCTGTTCCTAATACGGGTAACATTCAAAAGGTTTGCTGCCAACTTAAATATAACCTTTTTTGTTGTTGTTGTTGTTTATAACAGATATCATATTAATGTGTCTTTTGTTTAATACATTGAGTGTTTTCTGAAAGTTACTTGAAATTTTAAAATGTCATGTAAAAAAAATGAACTAGTGTAAATGTAGCAAGATCTCCCTTTAAAGTAATGCTTCATCATGCAGACGGCAATGACAAGTCAAGTCCAGGCAACATCCGGCTGCACTGTAGGCCAGCTGGACTGAGCCAATCATTAGATGAATCATTTTCAGTAAAAAAAAAAAAGTGTTCAGTAATAATGTCTGAAAGGTGTGATTTGGCTCTCTGGATTAGGGCACAGAAATCTGCTCTCATAGACTGTAATCACAGGTTTTGGAAGAGCTCCAATTATCCAAATCAGTTTACGAGCGAGAGTGTTACTGCCACTGTTGTCCTCAAGCTAAAAGGTCTTCAGCTTAAGCAAAGAAAATCTGAGAGTTCTACTAGAAAGACATTGTGCAGGAATTAAGATCAGTTTGAAGAAGCAGAAAGTTTGTGACATCTCTTTTATGTACAGTGTATGAATCTGAGCAGGAGAACTAAAGTCCTGCATGTTTTTTGCTTTGTGCTGGATTTTCTGTGCATTTAAATAGGATTTCTTTAATATATTATGAGATATTATGCAATATATGTATTGTCTATTTTGATTGATATTGCATGTTAATGATTTTTATTTAATTTGTTTTATATAAATTATGATGTGTCTGAATCAAGCCAGTGACTGATGATAAATATATCTAGCAGTAATATAATAATAATAATAATAATAATAATAATAATACTTTTATAATTATTAATTAATTAATTATTAATTTATTTATTTATTTTAGTAATATTTTTTTTTCTGAAGGATCCTCTCATGTGAGGACGCTGGACAATGGAGTTGAGGATCCACATGCAGTATTTATTAAGAACAGTAGTCAGGCAGGCAACGGTCAAACACAGGAGCACACAGTATCATACATTCCAAAAGAGTAGTCAGGTCACAGGCAAATAGATTGGTACGGGTGACTAACAGCATAAACAATAAACAAAGCGAGGGTCAAGAAACAAGGCACAGGAAAAACAAGACAAGCTAAATGCTTTGTAATGTTACAGGTAAAACAAGACTCAGCACTGTTGTGTACATGTGTGTGTGTGTGTGTGTGCTGTTTTTATAGTCCAAGATATCAGTTTATGATATGATATCAGTTTATGATATACTCCAGCTGTGTGTGTGTATTCAGTGGAAATGAGGAACCGGTGTGTGTGAGGTGCATGCTGGGATTTGTAGTTGGTTTGTGTGGCAGGATTGTAGTTCTCTAGAAATCTGCAGTAGCTGGCTGGTGACTAACAGATCAACACTGGTGTGATTATATATTCAGATCACTGGAGTAATATATTAAAATATATATCAAATTTAATTTTAATAATATATAAAATAATTTATATATTAAATTTAAATGACATTTTTAACAAAATTTGTTCTTAAGTATAATCATTAATTGTGCATGATCTTTTCCTCCCTTTTTTATTTACCTTCGTTGTTATCCCAATAACGTCACTATGGTATTTATTTTTTTAAATTAATAGGTTTTCATGAAAGCGAATGTAAACTTACATGTTTTTACATTCCGTTTGTCTTTGTTGTTAACTTACGTTTGCTAAATTCCATAGTGATTTTTCCCCTTATATAATTAATAATCTGTTTATTGACTTGTGTAATATTTCATATTTATTCAGTTTTTTAATTAATTACAGTAATATATTATTGACTAATATGAACATATGTATATGATTTATTTACAATACAGTCTTTTAGCGGATATATTATATAAGAGTCTTGCTTTGTTTACCAAATGAAGTGGATCTAAATGGATTTGCATTGCAAACATTAAATACAAGTTAAAAAGGTATTATTTTTCAATTCATATATTAAGATTTTAGGTATGATACTCCCAAAATAATTGTGCATAAATACGCAGATTTTTACCAAAATTATGTGCAGAAATAGCAAAAAATGTCAGCAGATTCCGTTTGGCCCTAGCTATAACACATTTAAACATGTAGATGCTTATTTCCCTTTTTTTACATTAATTTTGTCTGCATTGTAGACTTTCAAACATTGTCAATTCTCAAAACATCTTTAAAAACATTAATAATTATTATTAAATTGTTAAATTTTTAATCATTAAAATTCTTAATGAAACCACTTCAATTAAATAAAAAAGGGGTGAAAATCTAGTTCAAACCCTGAGATAGTTCAGCAAATTGCATGAAATGCGTGTTTCAGGAAATCTTTGGACATCTTTTTAATGCTGGATAACAGGATGTCCACTTGTAATTACTGTGGTTGAGAAGAAGTTCACACGTCCTGTTTCTGAGCTGCATTTTGCTGATTACAGAATATTCAAAATGTCATTTATTTTGTCCTACTTAAAAGTTATTTCTGGAGGCATAGTTATATTTGCCTGTGGTGCTTTTGTGAAGAATATTTAGCCCGTAAAAAAGAGAGAAAAAAGCCTCAAGGTAATCAGTGACATTTTGCTTCATCCTTTTCTCAATATTAAAATGTGAGGTTTATTTTTTGTGTGTTATTTCAGCGTGTGTGTTTCTGCTCTTTAATCCCTCGTCATCTGTTGAGCGTCAGACAGGCTACTTTTACCAGGCCTGAACTGTACTGAACCCTTAAGTCGCATGCGCTTGATTTAGGAACTCATTTCTGCAGGCATGTGATTATGTCAGGGCTCCTGGGGTTGTAGCGTTACATAATTTCCACCATAGCAGTGTGCTTCATGCTCTAATGTAGTTTTATTGTTATGCATATCACTTTAGTGTCATAATTATACATGAGGATTTTGAAAGTGCAAGGCAAAAATACTGAACGTTTACACTGAGCTAATTATTCTTTTTATATAAAAAGAAAAGATACAAAGTTGCTATTTGTGCATGGATACGTTTTACTGCGATTACTAAAACAAATGGCCTTAAAGCACCCAAGTTATCTGCTGGCCTGAGCTGGCCATACACTGGCATCTTCTAGTCTGAATGGAATGTATAGTAAATTAAAGCATTCATTCATTCATTCATTCATTCATTCATTCAAGCATCATCATTATTTACTCAGGGGCAGCATGGTGGGGTAGTAGGTGGCACAATCGCCTCACAGCAAGAAGGTCGCTGGTTCGAGCCCCCACTGGGTCAGTTGGCGATTCTGTGTTGGGTTTGCATGTTTTCTGTGTTTGTGTGGATTTCCTCTGAGTGCTCTGGTTTCCCCCACAGTCCAAAGACACGTAATACAGGTGAATTGAATAAGCTAAATTGGCCGTAGTGTATGTGAGTGTGTGCAAGAGTGTTTGGGTGTTTGGTTGCGGCTGGAAGGGCATCTGCTGCTTAAAACAATTGCTGGATAAGTTTGCGATTCATTCCGCTGGCGACCCCTGATTAATAATGAATGAACTACAACAACAACAAAAAAATATATATTCCTGTAAGTTGTATTCTATTTTTTTTCAGAACCTCATAAAGTCCTTTTGGAACTGATGCTGCTACTACTACTAATAACAACAACAACAACAACAACAACAATTATTATTATTGTTATTATTATTATTTATTATTATATAAGTTTTTTCTTGTATAATTTATTATTATTGTGGTTTATTATTTATTATCTGTTTATTTATTTTAGGATAATAATGATGATGATGGTGATTTATTTAATTTAGGGTAATAATAATAATAATAATAATAATAATAATAATAATAATAATAATTATTATTATTATTATTATTATTATTATTATTATTGTTATTATTATTATTATCATGAATAATATTATATAATTTTATTATTATATAAATTATTGTATAATTTATTATTGTTGTTATTATTTGTTTATTTGTTTTAATTATTACTTGTTTAATTTATTATTATTATTATAATGATGATGATGATGATGATGATGATGATGATGATCATTTATTTATTTAATTATGATGGTGAGGATGATAATAATAATAATAATAGGCAACGCAGTGGCGCAGTAGGTAGTGCTGTCGCCTCACAGCAAGGTCGCTGGTTCGATCCTCGGCTGGGTCAGTTGGCATTTCTGTGTGGAGTTTGCATGTTCTCCCTGCATTCGCGTGGGTTTCCTCCGGGTGCTCGGGTTTCCCCCACAGTCCAAAGACATGCGGTACAGGTGAATTGGGTAAGCTAAATTAAGAACTGCTTACCGCTGCGTAAAACATATGCTGGATAAGTTGGTGGTTCATTCTGCTGTCGCGAGACCAGAGTATTAAAGGGACTAAGCTGAAAAAAAAAGAATGAATAAATGAATGAATAATAATAATAATAATAATAATCTAGATAATTTGTCTAGAAATAAATCTCTTTTTCATAATATTTTTCATAATATTATGTGATGTTTAATCTTACAATTGCCAGTCTTATTATCTACATGTGAATAAAATTAGCTTAGTTATGTTTTTTAAATGTGAAATTTGTAGAGACTACACATTTATTTTTATTAAAACACAAAAGGCTAAATGTATTATATGTATGTACTAAATATGTTTGACTCTAAAATAACTTGATAGTCATAATAATTTTACTACTATTTTTTTACTTCTAACTGTACTCTTTACACATCCAATTTGAAATTGACCCGAATATGAATGATCTAATATTTTATTAAATGCCTAGTTATGTTTTTAAAAACAAAATAAATAAAATAAAGGACAAAATAAACTGAAATGCATAAATTAAGGATCTTGAAGCGTTTGTAAAGTTTAGTTCAATAAACTTTTTTCTATCGAAAAATTGTCTGAACAGACCTGAATGCATTATGAGTTGTTAAGGATGTCAGGTAGGGTCAATGACATTGTTGTCTACTCTTCTCCTAACATATGTTCCTCTGTGTATTATTATTGTTGATATGATTCTCAGGAATACACTCCTTGAACACAGACCTGGATGATGTATTTGGAAGTGTGCGAGGGCTTGGAAGTAATTTTGTTTGTTCTCTTTTTGTGTGGATCACGTGTTGGTTACAAAACCACCACTGCTTCTCTCTCCACATGCGAAGATTGACCAGAAAATGATGTACGAGTGGTTGTAGAAATGCCCTCGTAGCTACATTCTGCAAACAGATCTACCCGCTAATTAATCTAAGTGCTGCTGGGAAGGCTTTTAATGCGACTCCATAGGCTGTTTAACCTGTTTGCCTTGCCGTAAGATAGACTCGATAATATGGTTTTATCCTGTAGGGCTCCTGCTGATATTACCAACAGCACCGCCAACACCAATGTCAAGCTTCCTTGAACGGTTAAATAAAACAGATTTCTCTCTCTCTCTCTCTCTCTCTCTCTCTCTCTCTCTCTCTCTCTCTCGTGTGCATGTGAGTAAGCAGCCTCCTGCCAGTGATTGATAATGCCCCTCATTATTTGTGCCATTTCATCTTTGGCTTCCTGGGGAAAGCCTCATGCAGAGACTGTCTGTATGCTTGGAGCACCTGCTAATGACTCTGAAAACAGGCCGCTCTCCACACACACACACACACGCACGCGTACGCCACCAATTCAAAGCAGAGGCAGGAAGTGCAGCACTGGCCACACGCTTTTACCAGCTGGTGCAAACGATCGTCTTTTCAAATCACTGGAGAACGTTTTTTTTTAAACCCTGTAAGAGTCAAGAGCTGCTCAGAATTGCACGCTTGCAGACTCGCATACTAACTACATGTTACTGTTACAGTACAGTGTGTAAGAAAAAATGAAGCACGGTGAGCCTTTTATGTTGCTAGGCAATGACTGAATCAGCTGAGTATTGTGCGAGACTGTTGCTGTTGATATTGTTATGATCTTAATATTTAATAATATTATAAAAATTCAAGATTTGTGAAGTCATACAGCTCCGGATAACTCAAAACAGTAACCACAAGTCTCTCCTCCATCTTCAAAAGTCTACTTAGTCATCTAGACAACACAAACACTGCTGTCACCTCAGCGGAAACCCCGCCTTTGCTTTCATTTGAATGGAGGATGAAAATATTCGACTGATGTAACATGCTTTTTCAGCTCAGAGTTGACTTTTTTTTAACTGCAAGCACACAGCGTGCAACGGCAAAAAACACAAGGCGCAGCAGGTGGTTATCAAATCACTTTTATTGTCACGTCATCAGCAGCACGTGTGCTATGATGAGTGAAAAGCATGGTTAAAACAATATAACAAATTTATTTAGTGTGGCCATGAGTTACCAGCTTTATTTTTTTTCCATGAATGGGACTCTGTGACTTCACTTACTGGTTTTAAAGAAGAGTAGCCACTGTATAATGTGTGGTATTTCACAGCAAATGATAATAGCAACACTGCAAAAATGTTTTTTCCTACTTAGATTTTTTTGTCTTGCTTCCAGTCCAAATATCTAAAAATTCATAAATTAAATATCATGTTCTACACTGTAAAACCCAATAAGTTAGGTAACTCAAACCATTTGAGGAAACCGATTGCAACAAATCATTTAAGTTCAAAAACTAATCAGAATCAGTTTTATTGCCAAGTGTGCTTCACATACACTAGGAATTTGTTTTGGCAACAGAATCCTAATGAGTACTGTAAACTTAATCCATTTGAGTAAACGAAGCAATTTGAGCACAAGTAAAATCCAATAAATGAAGAGAACTCAAAACCAACTGAGTACTGTAAAACCCAATAAGTTAAGGCAACTCAAACCAATTGAGCGTTTGAGAAAACCAATTGCTACAAACCACTTGAGTTAAAATAACTAATCTGTATGAGTACTGTGAACATACTCCATTTAAGTTGAAGTAATGAGGTATTTAATTTTAACTCATTACCTTCAATATTAAGTTCAAAACTCTTTTGAAATGAGTAGAATTAACTTTTAGTAAATTTTGAGTTAACTACACCCATTTCATTTGATAAAGTTGACTGTTGGGTTTTAAAGTGTAGACAAGATATACTGTATTGTCTTGTGGTAAGAAATAATATTCCAAAATTAGGTGAGTTTTTTCTTAAACAAGCTAAATAATCTACCAATGGGGTAAGCAAAATAATCTGTTTTTTCTTTTTGACAAAAGATTATTTTGCTTTCCCCATTGGCAGATTATTTTGCTTGTTTTAAGACAAATCGTAATTAATATTTACATATTTTTTGTAAAACAAGACAATCTGTTTTGCTTTTCTAGAAAATGTAAGATTTTTGGGGGGGTTTTGGACTAGAAACAAGACAAAAGCAGTGAAGCTTTTATTTTCGCTGAATTTCCAGGATTCTTCCCCTGTTTTGAAGCCTGTAGCCCTACAGGAAATGGCACAGGAAGTGAGGTCAAGTCTGCCGGGTGCCTTCCTTAGGGAAGTGTATAAATGACGGGAACAAAGACAAACTAGAGATAATGTGACAGGAAATGACAGGATTTAAATGCACCCCCCCCCCCCCCAATTGCCTGTTTTCCTTCCTCAATGTTTTTCCAAAGAGACAGCAGTGTTAAGCAGATGTGTGAAAAGTCTTCCTTAACAAAGGGATTTGATGAATAAATGCATTATTACTGTATTGATTCATCCGGGCTAGATGTAATCTCAAAGAACGCCGGAACAATGAGCTTAAATCGTGTGAGCATTAGCTGTTATGAAACTGCAAGCGAGCCGGTGCTGATCGTGTGTTTTTTTTTTTTTCCTTTCTGACTGCAAAATCGACTCCTGCGTTTGAATCATAAAAGCGAAATCCAACAGCACACAGAAGCAGAAAATCTGCTAAGAGCCATGTATGATGACTGTTTTGTAATATCCCTTCATATTCTCTCTAATTTGCCTTATAAAATCCCTTTTTAGCACAGCGGTGGTCCAGTCTGTTTAAAAACACAGTGTGCATTAGCAAGCCTAGCCAAAATAAAGGAATATTTCACCCAAAAAATGAATCTTCTGTCATTTATTTAAGCAACCTCATGTCATTTTAAACAAAAGACACATTTTTGAACAAGCTTGAAGGCATGTGAGGGTGAGTAAATACCATCATTTTTATTTTTAGGTGAACCGTTCCTTTTATAAATCCACTTAGCCAATCATA
Organism: Danio tinwini; assembly: GCA_903798205.1. Taxonomy (NCBI): domain Eukaryota; kingdom Metazoa; phylum Chordata; class Actinopteri; order Cypriniformes; family Danionidae; genus Danio; species Danio tinwini. Next base: position 9,880,402 of record CAIGQZ010032461.1, on the reverse strand, counting down.
GTTCATATTTATGCTGCATAATTCAGGCTGCGATATCATTTGGACCACAACAATATTTCCTAAAACCAGCTGAAGCGATATGTAGGCTAGACGAGCCAGCGGTGGTCTTATCAGGCCAGCCATCCATCCTGTCTGGTGATTTTTTTTTTGGGCTGTCATTGCCGTTTGAATACAAACTCATCTTCTGATATCCCAGAGATATTGCAAAACATTTGCGCAGAGGCGTACTGCAGGTCAGCACTTTATTTTTGTGCTCCAACTTTATAAATCTTATTGGGGTGTGTGTTAAACCCACTAAGTGATGGAAATAACTGCCAAGTAAATCTCCCTGGCCTTCAAACGGCCGCATTTGATGTCAGAGACTGCTTTATGGAGCAGTAATGAGCGATGTGAACATCCAGAAGCTGCATTTAGAGTCTACAATCAGCACTGCTTAAAGGGATAGTTCACCCGTAGGCTTCTGCCAAAATCTGATTTTCTGGTTGCGATTTAATTGCTTAAGCTTTTATCCCTATATAGTATATGGTATTATCACAGTTTTGACCGAAGCTGCAAAAAAAGATTACTTTAACAGATATAATATTTAAAAAAATACTTAGTGTACTGTTTTATTGTTTATAGATGTTTAGAGTAAATAAATGTTTTAAACAAATTAAATTGTAAAAGGATGATAGTAGTCAACCTTTAAAACATAATAATATAAATTGTCCTAAGACAATAATGGGTGTTGTTCAGTAGTTTTAGGACCTAGGTGTTTCACTCCTGTTTAAAACACACGTAAGCGCAGATTGCCAGATTGACGACATCAACAGGAGCTTGACTATCAAGCCTAAAAGCTGATTTAGGTAGTTTTAAATAAAAACAACGGCATGCGATAGAAGGAATATTTTCCATATTAAAAGGTGTTCGTTCTAACCAAAATCTTAATCTAGAAACGGCTTCTATTTCTTGCAGCTGAACAGCAGAAAATTGGCAATGACTACCTCAGGTACACCTCATGTGCTTTATTCAGTGTTAAATGCTAATAACGCGAGTCTGAATGCCATTTTACATGACATTTATTGCCATACTACTGAAAGAAGCAGCAGTCAGTTTACCTCAGATCTTGAAAATAAAGTAAACCAATTGAAATTTAACTTTAGAACTGTGATGCAAGCCAACACATATCAGTGACTCAGCATCAACATTTAGTAATGTGAAATTGCTTTTATGCGTATTAATTCACTTATAAGCCTTACCATTTTGTTGGAGTGCAGTAAAAGCACTATTCTATGCTTCTGAATGTCTGTATTTACATTTCTGTTGTGTTTCGTTTGGTGCAAACAGACAAATTGCTTATCACTGCAAATCTTGTCATGTAACATGTTGTTAGGACACAGGGTTACAATGTAACCTGCTCACCTAATGCTTACGTTCTTAATATTTATATTATCTGCTAATTTATGGCCACTTCATACGGAAGTCTAAATCTGTTTCTCATTTCAGAGTCTGCTACTGTCTACCGGAGGTCACATTTTGTTCATGGACCCATACTTTGACAGCCTTCCTGACTGAATGAATTAAATACACTGTTTTCCACCAAGGAAACCTGGGGTGCTGAAATATAATTAGCTAAAGTGGCATTGGGTGGGTTAAAGGGACCAAAACAAAGACAGACGTTCCTGCACGTAACTCACATTTTCAAAGCAGAATATCTGACTTCAGCATTGTTTTTTAGATAAACAAGAATGTTCACTTGGTATCTTTCTTAAATATCTGCACATATTATGGTATTTTATGCTTTAGAAGAGTCAAAACCTTACATACAGCACCTTTAAAGTTAACAACTGATTGTTATTAGTTATGAACTCCATTTAATAAATAATGACCAACTTTTGATTTTAATGCATTATTAGGCATAAACTAAGAAATTAACATGACCTAATAAATGCTTTTGTAGTTGTAATTGGATTAACTAGTTAAATTAACTGATTTGAACTAATCAAACCTTACTGTACAGAGTTAATGAACAAAAGACCTATAAATAGTCACAGAAATGTAAATTTGTAATGCCAGATTAACATGAAAATACGTATACGTTTGAAAATAAATCACCTATTCAGTCTTCTCACATTTGGTGCTGTGATGAGCAACCCCTGCTAAAACAACAATCTAAATATAAGGCACTCTAAATGTATTTTTTTTTCTGTACTGCATTTAAAATGCTCCAAGCACTTACGGTAAGCTTATGATATCGTGTCTTTCAGGAAATGGTCCACTCTTCAAAGTTAGCTAATTGTATGGAGCCATTTCCGCCTAATTGGCTTTTTTTGTATTAAGTAGGGCAAAATCTTGTTGGACTTTTACATTAGTAAGCCTTTCGAGGAGGGACATGAGTTTTTTGGTCACCTGCCATTTAAATACCATAATATCAGCGTTTGGTGTAAATAGTAAAATGGTAATTAAATAGTAATTAAAATGAAATGCATGTATCAGTTGCGTGACTCAGCTACTTTTCTAACAAGTAGCTCTAGTGTAGCTTGACATAACCTCTCACCACATTGCATTGCAGCCACAGCTAAGCTAATATGACACATTCTGTCATATCATATGCACTGCATTTCCAGTTTGTGGACACCTGCTTCAAGCAAACAGGTTTTGAGGTTCCAGGCATTTCTGTGAGGACAAATAGTTATTATGTTGCAAGATCTTGACCGGCCTGTACATAGCTCAGATCTGAACTCTACTGAACACATTTTGAAACAAATAGCACTGGATATGACAAGCCACCCACCGTAAGTGTCCGACCTCACTGACGCACTTCAGTCAGAATGAGAGCAAATCCCTCAATCCAGCATGTGGTTAAAGGCCCTCCCACAAGAGCTAAAGCTTTTATAGCAGCAAGTGGAGGGATTAATGCATGCTTTTGCCATGCTTTTGAAATTAAATGTTCAAAGAGCACCGCAGAGGTCATGCACTGATGTTTGCTGCTGAAATCTCCATTGCTGTTCTAGTTTATTCCAGAGGTGTTCAATCAAGGCTCAGGCCTGGGTTTTGGCCTTTTTTTTTGTAAAGAAAATAGCTTGACTGTAGTTGACCTACTTTAAATTATGAGTAGCTTGGAAAGCTGTAGTTTCAAAGTGGCTTCCCTAAGGGGCTGTTCACACAGAATGTGTTTTTCCTCTCCAATGCGCTACTTTTCTATTGTTTTTTTTTATGTAAGCACGTGCACATAAAACATACCGCTACGTTTTTTTAGACGTCGTGTCAAGTTGAAAGATCTTCAACTTCCACATACTGCTCATTATGGTCAGTTCCAAATAGAGCTTAGATCGAGTTTAAAAAATTAAACCCGACCCCACCTGAGCCCGTGCACCTTGTGTCCGAGCCTGACCCAGTCCGACACATTAACTGTAATTATGAGCCAGAGCCTGATATAAACCTGACTATTTTTTAATATGTGGGCTGTTAACAGACGCTCTCAGCTCCAATTCTGAGTTGTTTGAACTTACAGAAATTAGTTTAGATTTATCTTACCTCGCTCTCAGGGGGTAAGAGTTTAACGCTTCTGTTTATAGTAGCAAGTTGGCATGACAACTGTTTTATTTACCATTATGTCATGGCGGAGGAGGCGCTTATTGTGGCTTTGTTCAGATATCCTGAGTTATCAGGATTATAAAGGAGTATCGTAAGTAAGTGTTTATCATAATATTGTTTTCTAATCACTCAAAAATATTTTTACTGCTTGTTAAAACTACTTATTTAAAATGAGCTGAAACAACACATTTCTTGAGACTTTTTTGGGACAATTCAATTGTTTTATGTTCAATTTATTCAAATTGATGAGTTAACTTAATCGATGAATGAATGAATTTGGTGTAACCCTGCATTTTTTACAGTAATGTGTTCGTTATTACATCACGTTCATAATATTGAGCCACGTGAACCTCACGCTATGCTGTGCTTTTTTTTAAATCCATTCCTGAGCACTGCATCTCACGTTTTTAGAATCAAAGATGCGTTTGGTGTGAATGAGCCCTAGGAGTGCACATTATGATAATATGTTATGAACAATAATCATTATTTCATATTAAAAGTTTTGCTTAAAAGTGACTTTGTACAATTGCCTAATATAATTTTGTAAACTCTGTCTAAACCCCATCTTCAGTTTTTATATGTTAAATAGAGCACCGCATAGTCCCACCATTTTTTCTTTCATGTGTACAAAGCTGCAGAGAAAACTGTGATGAATAATTTTTTTGAGAAGCCCTGGCATATCTATTATAAACAGAGAACCCAAAAGGCCCTGGAGCATGACTTCATTCACCTGGGAAAAAAGACCAAGGCAGCACTCTTATGCAGAGCTGCTGTTTTACAAAATCCCATTTCTTGCTGTATTAGTCAGTTCTTTTCTGTAACTTTATAAGCTTACCAAAAACGCCCTTAATATTCTCATTTTCATGATGATGGAGCGATTTAGTCCTGCAGAGGGGAAAAAAAGGGAACGTTTCAAGATTAATTCCTTCTTTTTAGGCCTGATTAAATTAAGTGAAAGTTCTAACTAACTGCACTCTGGCTGTAAAATGCGAATGAAAATCCAATGCATGCTACTGATTTGTTAATGTATGTTGTGCATTACTCATTTTCTCATTGCTATAATGCAGTAAAACATGTTCTTTGGCTTAAGCATGTTGAGGATCCCAATCATCACTCCTAGAAAGTGAAGCCTTTTAAAGGAAGTGCAGACTCAGCGAGCGTGACTAAATGCCTTTAAAAAGATTACAGTCAGTGGAAGAGAATGAATCAGTGTAAGATGCCCTGGTGAGTTGTGTTACTCATAGAAATTCCAGGATACCCCCCCCCCCCCCCCTTCTGGAATGTGGATTAAATCTGTTGCATATAGTTATTTCAAGTTGTGCTTCTTTTTGTTAGATTTGTTACATTTATAAGCAAAATAATGTTGATAAAATGTTAATATTGATTCTTTGAGTTTATCAGATCTGCAATCATAACAGAGAGAATAAGAAATATTAAAGGACTTCTATTTTACCCCTTTTACAAAATGTAAGATAAGTCTTTTGTGTTTCCAGGATGTGTCTGTAAAGTTTAGCTCAAAATACCCACCAGATATGGCAATTTTGTGCTGAACAATAGGTAGCTGTTTTTGTAGCCTGTGCCTGTAATGCTAATGAGCTGTTTTCTATCCGCCCACTTTTTCAACGTGCGTGTGGAGTTGCTATTGTGTCAAGTCAGATAAACAGCACAGTGACAGAGACAGACACGGTTCATTTTATGAGTCAAATATAGCAAGTTAGTTTATTTAGGGTGGAGTTAGGACGATTCTAAGGGCCCACACACTTTGTGGGCCCCTAGAGACATTATTAGGGGCCTGCGACAGTGTTGTGCATGAAAATAAATGTGTAACAGTGTCAGTATAACTACTCTAGCCTATATAATGCTGAATATAAAGCAAGAGGGAATCTGATAATGACAAATGTCTGATTTTACCAGTGGAAAAATGGTCTAATAATGTTTGTAAGCATATGTCTCAAACATAATAATTTAACTTTAGAATTATGAATAGCTTTCTGATAGGTAATAGGTATTCTGATGCCATCACTTTACTGTGCATTAACAACCAGGGCCAAATAAAAAAAAAATAATTTAAAGTCAGTTCAAGTCCACCATTCAAAGTCTATACAAAATGTATCATTTTAACCAACAGTAGACCTACACACAGGCCTAGTATTATTATTGTTGTTTTACCATGTTTGAGAAATAGCAATAATAATAGCCTACTCATATTAACCTTTATTTTCCATCTACATAGTTGTGAGAAAATTGTGATCTTGATTTTAACAAAACAAATCATGATTTTCATTTTAGCCAGAATCGTGCAGCCCTTAGTGGACACAAATCATTATTTTTATCATTTTTTTTTTGTGCAAAATGATTGAAATTATTTATTTTTAGTTGAACAGTTCCAAAAACAGTGTGCTTGTAAACAATACAAATCTTTCATTCTGTACATACTAAATTACTGTAATAAATTTTGGATTTTTTGATGACATCCGAGGAAAGAAATGATAAGCCATAGCTAAGCTGTCTGGAATTCATTATCTTAATGCAGTGTGATGTTTATCACTGTTCATCAAGAAGTAATCGGAAATAACTCTATGAAGCAAGAAATAGAATTTTCTTCAAGAAGACTGTATATGGGGATGTTTTGCATACAAAGAAAAACGGATGAATACATTGTGAAACATATTGTTATGACTAAAGGCACATTCACAAAAAAGACTATAATTATTACAGTGGTGATGTTATAAATGTTATTCTAAATATAAAAAGATATAGGGCTCTATTTTAATGATCTAGGCACAAAGTCTAAAGCACATGGCGCAAAAGCATTAAGGTCATGTCCGAATTCACTTTTGCTATTTTAAGGACAGAAAAATATGGTTTGTGCCAAGGCGCATGGTCTAACAGGGTTGTGTTTATTCTCTTAATGAGTTATGGGTGTGTTTTGAGCATAACATGCATTAAATCAATCAGAGTCTCATCTCTCATTCCCTTTAAGACACATTTACTATTTATATGGCGGACTTTGTAAGTGGAAAAACTGAACACTTCACAGGTGAGAAAACAGTTAAACACGACATAAAAACAGTTGCACGACACTCATCAGTAAACAAGACTGTTTGAAAATTAGTCTTCATGTATTTGGGCCCACTGCAACCTTTTCTGCTTGTGAGCATTGGTTAGAGGTGGCCGAATAGTAGGTTTACGCACAACCGCAAGCCTCTGGAGGATCCTACACCTTAAGGTTCGTGGGACCCCAGAGGCACCAGCAGCTTCAAATACCTGTTTGCTGCTTTGTAATGGCATTTTAGCAGCTGCTCTCTTAATCCGATAAATTTGTCTGGCAGAAACCTTCCTCATTCTGCCTTTGTCTGCACTAACCCGTCTGTGCTCAGAATCAGCCACAAATTTCTTCGCAGTACGATGATCACGCTTAAGTTTTCGTGAAATATCCAATGTTTTCATACCTTGTCCAAGTCATTGCACTATTTGACACTTTTCGCCAGCAGAAAGACCCTTTTTCTTTCCCATATTGCTTGAAACATGTGGCCTGCTTAATATTGTGGAACACCCTTTTTAAGTACTTTTCCTATAATTGGGCTCATCTAGCAAACTCGTTATCATAGGTGTCTGAGATTCATTTGAGTGATCCAAAGAGCCCTAAGACACAATACCATCCATGAGTTTAATTGAAAAACAACAAAAAAATTGTGTTTATAACACTTGCATTCAATTTGCATAATAATTTGGAACACGGTGTATAAACTTGTTTTTATTAAAACAAATATAAATATACATATTATAAATAATAATGCTAATAATAATACCATTATACAAATGCAAATAGTCATGAATGAACTGAAAAAAGGCATGGGGGCATAAAGTAGGCATGGAGGCAGTTGTTTTTTATATTTAGGAAGAAAATAATATTTTTTATAACATTTTAATTCTTTTTTTTTTTCATATGTAAAGATATTTGTGTATTGCTGTACATCCTGTGTGTATTAAGCAATGTCTAAGCGTTTGAACCTGCATAGGCACATAACTAACGCGCTCTGCGCTGGACTTTAGACCAGTTTTCAGTTGGTCAATGGCGTGGTCTATTTCAGTTCTTCAAAACCATGCTCACAAAGTGGCGCAAATGGATTTGCTATTTAAACAATGTGGCGCAAAAATAATAAATTTGGGTTATGCTGGTCTAAAAATAGAAACAATTCATGCCAAACATGTCTTGCGCCTTATCGAGCCGGGTGTATAATAAAGCCCATAGAGTCCGCATTACAAGTAGCACAATATTGTTGGAATGCAGTTTTTGACAGATAATGAGTAACAAAAACATTGACAGCCAATCAGAATAGTGAAATCAGTGGGTGAAATGGCAAAAATATTCATTAATTCATTTATTTTCTTTTTAGCTTAGTCCCTTTATTAACTCGAACCAGCGACCTTCTTGCTGTGAGGCGACAGCACTACCTACTGCGCCACTGCGTCGCCATGGCAAAAATATATTTAAATTTTTTTTTTTTTTATAATTTTATCACGATTCTTTCTGATTTTGGTTTTACTATTTAACAGTAGGTGTATTTAGCAGTAGCATGTGTGTGTGTGATCTTAAAAAATGTTGGAAAATTGTAACCACTGACATTCATTTAGGAAAAACAAATACTATTGAAGTCAATGGGTACAGGTTACATTTTGTGTCATTTGTGTTCAGCTGATCAAATAACTACTCAAACGGGTTTGGAACAACTCAAGAGTAAATGATGACAGAACTTTCTTTTTTTGGTAAACTATCCCCTTAATGAGAAACGACAGCATGCTGAGTCTATTAGTCTGCTGGCCCTTTAAGACCTGTATACTTTACACATCTGTTTTCCCTTGATTCTTTTTACTTTCTTGGGTGGTTTTGACAGTTCTGTCGCGATCAGACATTAAAGATAACCTAGTCCTGAAATTAGGCTTTGTTTGCAGTGATGCGCGCAAAGTGCTCTCTTCAGGTGTGTGCGCTGTAAAAAAAAATATATATATTATTATTATTTTATTTGCACATTTGATGTTAATACTTGACTCAGCATGGCTAAACTTACATACTTCTGACAATATCAATTAGTGCCACGACTGACTCTACCACTGAGATAATATTTGATGTGAATTTATGTGAAGTGCACACTATTAACAACATTATCCTGCATTGGTGTGGATACAAGTTATCATTATAATTATTGGTGTTAATGGGCCTAAAGACTACATAGTTAAGTTTGCATATAGAACATGCGTCACAAGGCCTGAAATCACAGTTCTGAGCACATATTTATTGGGCAGTGTTCTCATTAGAACAGCTATTTAAATGGGCATTTACATGTGACCCAGATTGCTGCTAGCGCTCTACCATAATGGTCCATTTGCATGAAAATTAACGAGAAAAGAAATGCAATAACCATAGATTATCTGCTAGATGTGTGTCACCAATCCATCACCGGGTTACATTCCATTTTAGCTCTGTGTCGCAAATTGAAGGTAAGCTTTTGGAGAGAAAAAATAGTGTGCTCTTAGCCATTTATTAAAGTAGTTGGAGCATGTGCCACATGTGAAGTGGGTGAGCGTTGGTCTCTGCCAGGCTTGACTGCTCACACCGCAACATGTTTCATTATAGCTGAAGTTCACACCAAATGGATGTACCCTGAACTTTCAGACTGCAGAGCTCTGACAAATCGTTGCCATTTTCTTTGGTAGGGGAGAACCACCTGATATGGGCTAACTCGGTTCCTTCAAACACGAATAACCTCACCGTCTACATATCCGCCCGGCTAAGTGTCATTTCAGCTGGAATTGAACATGGTGGTAAAATGGGTATTTCTATTCAATCGGCTGCACTCTGCCAGGGCATTTTGCTACACACCAAGCACAGAAGAATCAATAGAAATTCAATTGGCATTAGATAGAGACTTGGGGCTGTGTATCTCCCATTTGAAACTGCATAGTCCTACATTTGCCGCATGGTCGGCCTTAACCCCTGACGCTGAATAAAAGAGAGAACTGCTGAGAGAAAAAGACAACTTGGATTATTACCATTTGTATTCAGAGTGTAAATCCAAAGAAAAGTCTCTGAGTTCTTGTGAATAAAGAAACATTGATCCTATATTGATTCTATAGTTTAGGAGTGCATTTTGTCCTTGGTCTGTATTTTATGCCCCCCCCCCCCCCCCCTTATCTGCTAATTAGCTAATTATAGTCACGAATGAAGATTAGTGTTCAGTGATGTCTTTGACTTGTACCAGTGGGCACTGGATAATGCCTGTCATCTACAGTTTATCATGAATTTCAATTGAGGGCGAAAGATTTGTCCTTACAGCTTTCACATTGCTTCAGATTTGCATTTGCTGCACTATAATGGTTGATATAAATGAATGAAAAGATAAATGCAATTGTTAATTGTTTCTTTATTTATGTGTGAAATCAATAATACAGATTGAGTCATGAATCCTTTTCGTTTCTCCTGCCAGATTGACTAGGATAATGCTGCTTAGTTTGAAAGTGATCTCCGTGTGAGATCTGAAATGTGCTTCATTACCCCACACTAATGCCAACAGATGGCGATTAAACATGCAAAATCAACCAAAAAGGACAGTTTTGCATGTTTAAGGCACAGACACTTGCCTGCTTGACCAATGTTGAAATCTTTTCTTTCGATCACTTCAATGCATCCTTGCTGAATAAAAGTATTACTGTTTTCTCTTTTTCTTTTCTATTTTATTAAATCTTTAAGCTCATAAAAAGTAGTGAATTATGTGTGTAATTTACTACAAAAAAACATAAAAAACACTATGGATTTATGAAGTGTGCTTCACACAGGTGAGTGGGCTTGACAAACCACCTGTAGAATCATCTCTCTCTCAATTCAATTCAATTTAATTCAATTAAATTCAATTCAAATCAATTCAATCCTATAATTGCTTTATTGGCATGACAAATGTTACAAATGTATTGCCAAAATATTTATAAAGTTTACATTAACAAGAACATGCATACATTCATTCATTAATTTTCTTTTCAGCTTAGTCCTATTATTAATTAGGGGTCGGTACAGCGTAATGAACCGCCAACTTATCCAGCATATGTTTTACTCAGCGGATGCCCTTCCAGCCACAACCCAACACTGGGAAACACCCATACACTCTAGCATTAACACACATACATTACAGCAAATTTAGCTTCTTTAATTCACCTATAGCGCATGTCCATGCGAACACGGGGAGAACATGCAACCTCCACACAGAAATGCCAACTGA
>CAIGQZ010032461.1:9808950-9830168 GCA_903798205.1 Danio tinwini | reverse complement strand
TAATAATAATAATAATAATAATAATAATAATAATAATAATAATAATACATTCTAATAATCGGGGCATATAAAAAAATATATACAAGCCCCAATTTGGCCAAAAGCTGTGTTCTGCATTACATTTTATTGCTTTATCTTTTCAGGTGTATCAGACTTATAGTTTTCCAATAAATATTTTTTTAAGTATTATTTTTCTTAAAATATGGCAAGCTATAAACTCCATATTTTTTTACTGGTATGACAAGCCATTTTACAAAAAGTTCATTTTCTTATGATATGGCAAGCCATTTTAGCATGCATCACTTTCACATGTATGAAGCATTATATTTTTAATAAAATATGGCAAGCTATTTTTACATAAAGTCCAGTTTCTGACTGTCATAGACAGATCGGGTTGATTTATATCACTCACTTTAGCAAGAAGCTTTGATGTAGCGATAAAACAGGAGCATAAAACATAAAACATTTTAGCAACTGCCTAGCAACCGCTGTACTTCCTGCACACTGCCATTCCCAGTCCTAGTGCAGTCACGTTGGCTTTCTCAAGCCAACATCAAAGTTCGACAACAAACTTTAAGTTCTAGTTATGATTATAGACCTACATCATGCTGACGATCAAAAACAAAATTACATGATATCACAGGTGATTGTCTTCTGACCGAGTGCACCTGAAAAGAGATGAATGACACTTCTTATAGAGCTTGAGAAGCAAACATGATCTATATTATTCGTAAAATAAAGACTTGCAGGTTAAGGAAAACGCATAGGAGGAAGTTGCCGCCAACCTTGAAAAGTGATAATAAGTGTATTTATATATAAACATACTGTAGATAGGTAACTAGATTGAGTAGTCAGTTGCGCGCTGCAGATGTAGCTGGTGTGAAAGGCCAAGGCCTGCACGCTGCTATTTTACAAAAAAATTAATATGGGTGAGAAATACTCATCCAAAACTTTTGAACTAACAATTTACATTTACAGAATTTAAAGTTCTCCTTCTGACAATTTATATCCTATATAACCATTTTGTGTTTGTACAGGGCCAATTACTGTATTTAAGAAAACAACATTTCTTGTGTTTATAATATCACACTTTCTTCTGTTTAGCATTGGTGGGTTTTGTACTGTACATGCAATTATTTCTCTGCTTATTTTGGAAAGGATTTTCCTCTAAAAAGGGGAAAAAACTGCTCCTTGACATCCAAATGTGTGAAAACTAGCTAAGTGAGCTGAAGGAAAGCGATGCAGCTCTCTTTAGCTTTGGACACAGCTGGAGAGCATGACTGTTACAGCACTTGAGGTTTTCCCATAATGCCTGTCTTCTCACTAATTGTGCTCGGTTTCCTCTTAATCCAGCCCGAATCTACACCACATCACAGCCGGTCGAGTTTAACAAGTATGCTACGGCAATAATTCCCAATATCTTAGTCATGTTGGCATATTAGCCGTGCCATGTTGTTGCGTACCAGCATCTGCTTTCACTCTTTTTTTGATCTGCAACAAAGAGATGCTAGAAATGTGGAGCAGCCAAACACTAGGCACAGGAGATGGGGACTTACGGTATTTTCTGGTATCTATTGCGATATCTATATCATTGATGAACATTCATACTGTATGTATCCACTGAGAAACAAAAAATCGAAATCCTTAGAGAGAAGTGTTTTCTTTATGTATATTTTAAGCAACGTCTTTTAAACAGTATGACGTGAATTTGGAGTAAAATTGTCTGTGAGAAAAATGATCTCTTGTCAATGTTATTAATACGTTTTTTGAGCATCTGCAGTGTAGCGAGGTGCTGAGTGCCATTGGATGTTGAAAAACACAGTGCCCATCAGTGTCACTCTTGAGCTAGCGGCCCAATTACAGTAGAGGAGGGGCAGGACATTACCACGCAACTGTCAGCAAATCATTTTTTAAAGAGCCACTATTATGGGTTTTTAAAAATGACCTTTTATGCAGTGTGTAACACAGCACTAAGTGAATGAAAATATCCAGCTGAGGTGTAAATCCGAAAGTATACTGTTTAAAACTATTAATTCTTTAAAGAAGTAGTCGACTCAGTCGAATAAATAAATTCGAGTTCGGTTCGGATTTTGAACGTGTCGACGTCGATATGATACATCACCAAATATGTAGTTCCAGATCCGGTAAAATGTAAACTCGCTTTTCCTTCAGTCACTAGTGGAGCGCGGGGGTTCAACGGGACTGATCATGACACAAAGATGACAATCACTGACAGATGGAGATTCAGCTGCGGGGAATAAACGGTTAAAGTTAATTTTTACAACAATACCACAGTATAGCCAACCTAGTGCTGTGTTTGCTCCTGTCATTTTTCCAACTTTTGATACAACCTACGCTGCAACGTAAGATTTGCCGGCCGTTTGCTATTAAAGGAAGGAGTTATGTATTATGTACAGTATGGGACTTTATCAGACTGTGACAGGGACTTTGTCAGTAACTGTTACAGTTCATATTCTTCTTCCTCCGGATCATAACATGTAAGTGTAATTAAAATTGTTGTGTGTTGTAACTTGTAATCGCCCTGCACGACTTGTAATCACTTATCTATTATAGATAAGTGCTTGTATTGTATCTCTCAGGTTAAATCCTTATTCCCATATTGTGTCCAAAACCACGTTAAAAACACGATGCATGCTTCATCCTCTACTGATTTAAATGCATTTCTAAACTCAGATCAGCTCAAGAAGTTCATTATTTCAAATATAAATGTGTAGCGAGCGATTGCAAGCTCTGGAGAAAGTGAGACTGCTCACACTTTTAGATGGCCTCGTCAAACAAAAACAGGACATGGTAGATTTTGTTCTTCTTGGCTTTGTGGCTGTTCAAGACGACAACAAGGTTTGTTTGAGCTCAGGTTGACCATGGCTCATTATTATATGTATATAGTATTGCATTGTAATGTCTCGGCTGTGTATTTAAAAATGGCGGTTCCTTTGTTTTCATTCTCCTGGCTTGTGTACTCTGGTGATGTTTCTCTGTAAACCAATAGCGTTCAGCTGCGCATCTAGCTCTGCCTTTTGGTGCCCGTTTGTCGTGCTAGGTTTGCTTTGCAAAGGGTACTCAAAAAGTGGTACGGTATGGTTCGCTTTTTCGTACCTTTTGAAAATGGAGACGGCCATAAAAGCGCACCGAACTGCATCGTACCACTCAGTGGAAACGGGTCATAAGTGTAGGTTGAACAAGATAAGAGATCCTTTGTACCTTTTTCAGTTTGTTCACCTCTTTCATCTACTGTGTTTTGTATTGTTTTTATTGTTTATTTTTATGGAATGTCCGTAGCAATATGGTGATGCCCATAACAAGTTTCCTGTCAAGGACAATAAAGTTTACTACTACTACTATTACTACTACTACTACTACTGTCTGAGCTGGGGTATTTGCATAAAGCGATCTGATTGGCTGACACTTCTATAAGGGCTTAAAAAATAGAGAAATTCCCAACTTCTGCAGCGTGCAACTCTGCTGAAGGGGTGCCGACAGATCCACAATTCAATTTGGCAATGCTTGACATCACCCATTCAAGCGAATGGGAAGCGTTGACGCTGACGCCCTTCACCATGCTGCAAGTGCTCAAAAACCGTGGCACTGTCATTTACAACAAGAGAAAACAAATGTTCAGCTTGAGAAAAACGCTTCGGTGGATGCGCAAATCTAATTCTTATTCTGGAGGGATTTTTTACTGATATTTTGCAGGTGATAAAATATATCTGATTCCTACCAGACACTGTGAAATCTATCTTACAGAGAGTTCACTTTCACAGTGAGTGGCTACTGCAAAGACAACAGCTCCTGTGGATCTGCAGCTCCATTGAGCGCCAACGTCTGGCTTGTTTGTTTTTTTAATGTGAGTGATAGTTACAGAGCTCAGTCCAAGCACCTGTGCCCTGTTAAAGTGAGTGTTGTAAAGCCGCAGTAATATATATGGTGACTTTACTACGGCTTGGAGGAGCTGGCCTTACACAGCCAGGTCTCAAAATCATTAATTATTAAAAGCCCCTGAAGTTGCTACAGCCTCCTATAAATAAAGGCTCCCTCAGGGTTATGAGAGATCTGAGGTAGATCAGTGGACAGAGCGGCAGAGAGAGAAAGAGAGCATCTCAGTCGGATTTACACCTTTACATTAGAGCTGGGCGATTAAAAAGTGAACTGTTTTCACATTCGACAAAATCGATAATTGTCATGTGTTTTGCTCCTGAGTGATAATAGACATTTATTTAAAGATTTAATTGTAATTGATTCAATGTAACAGTGTATTTTAATGAATAATACATGATTTTAGAATCAAGAAAATTTCACAATTCTCAATTCCACAGTCGAAGAAAAAGTGCTAACCTAAATTATACACCGTAAACCAAACAGTGAAATAAGTTCAAAGAAATTCCTATATACAGGGTGGGCCATTTATATGGATACATCTTAATAAAATGGCAATGGTTTCCTGAATACAGTGTCCTGAAAAGTGGATTAGTCATCGTGGGCCAGTTGAATGGCCCCCAAGGTCTCCCGATCTGACCCCCTTAGACTTTTATCTTTGGGCTCATCTGAAGGCAATTGTCTATGTAATTTATTAAGGTATATTCATATAAATGGCCCACCATGTATAATGTACAATTGATTTTTACATAGTACTATGCTGTATGTAAAATGTGTACTGTATGTGTATACAGTATATAGTGCTATAATATAGTAGTTTTGTTTGAACTATCCCTTTAAGGTGAACTTAAAATCCCTGAGTAGAAGCAGATTTCTCATTCCCAGCATTCTTTTTCATCTGAATGTATTAGGAAAATAAGTTCTGCAATTTAGTGCTATTCTGTCTGTTGTTGCACAAGATTAACAGGGGAATTTAAATGAGTGTTTAATGGTGTGTTCTAATCTCATAATGTTGTTGTGTTGTAATGTTGTAATGTTTCTTTTTATGCTTTAATTTTGTAAGGTTACCATCGTGGCGAAGATTAGAGCCAGTGGTTTGGTTGAGGAAATGCTGAAAAACATTTTAAGACTGTATATACTGATTCCCAACTGCCTTTGTGTAAGTGTATAAAAATAGCGTCTTTGATAGTACATTAATGCAAGTGTTTACTTCGGTGTACCTACTGCTGCTGAACTGAATATTAATGAGAGACAACTGACTGCTGCATTGTCGCAAATATGTTGTTGTAGGTCAAAATAAAAATGTAAATATCTACTAACTTATTAAAATGAATTGATTTACTTAAATGTTTTAAGTCAGTATGTTTCCACAAATATCTTGAATAATTGGAACATATGAGATTATAACTAGCAACCAGTAGCACAACAAACAGAGTACATAGTGTTTTCGGTAAGGTCCAACATCTGACTTCTTTTCTTTAACTGTTTATATTCACTTATATAACAAAACTGAAAAGTATTTTGAAAATGTTGACATATTTATCTATTCAAGCACAAGAACTTTTGAATGACAGCCCATTTGAGTATTTAGACAATACGTAGCACATAGAATAATGCGAAATCTGCATTTCTTTATTATACCACACCAAAGTCCCTTAAAGGCAAGTCATTTCGCTCTGCGGCCATCTTTGAAAATGCAGTATGCTCGGGCATTCTGTCTGAATGGGGAAACATCAAATTCTCCAAAACTGTTTGCCAAGCTTATGATTACATTACATATTTGGAATCACCAATAAAATTAAGCAACAGCCATCTCATAAGTTTCCTTTCTAAAAGTTTGAATCAAACTAAATTTTTAGGGTGCCCAAGCTAATGCTCATGCACTCTCAAAAGAAAGGAGATTACGACACCATCCTCATTTATGGCCAGGTTACACATTATCATCCTCTTGAATAATGATCGTCTGATCATGCTGCTCTTCAGTTTATCTTCGTTATCTTCGTTTGTGTTCAACAGAAGAATGAAACGCAAACAGATTTTGAACAAGTGAATGATGAGTAAATGATAGTGATGGGAAGTTCAGATCATTTCACTTACTCAGACCTTTGAGTCTTGTTCATCGATTTGAACAAATCTTTTTTTGAGTCATTTCATTCAATTCGTTCAATTTGCCAAAATAACATTAAAATGTTACAAGACGCTTTCAAACACATCTACAACTAGCCCAAATGTTGATCACACCACAAACAAGTCCTAACTAGAATGCTATTATGCAATGCAAGGCTTTTTTTATGATTTATCTATGATTAGCTCTGCTCACCTCTTCTGACGGGTCTTTAAATCTGAGTGGTTCGTTCATCTGACACTGACAGTCCCATATAAGCTTAACCAATGCATACAATCTGAGCCGGAAACACCCATGATTAGTTCACCTTTTGAGTCTTTGAGTTTTTGAGTCGTTTGTTCATCACATGACAGCATGTAAAGAGATGTCTCAAAACTGAAGACTCAAGAAATTAATGGATACAATTTTTTTCTGGCTCTAAATGCATATGATTGGCTTCTGGCTTTCACGTAATGAACGAACAACTCAACCCGAGGAATCGAGAGATGAACAGATCAAATATTTTTTGGTTCTAAATGCATACGATTGGCTTCTGTCTTTCACGTGATAAACGAACGACTCAAGCTTGATAGAAGACTCGAAAAATGAACTAATCTTCTCCTCTACCTGCACAAATGTGGGCAATGCGCGAATGAACAAATCACTCCCTGAGAGGACTCATCATTCTCGAGTCACATAAACATGTTCAAAATAAACGAATCGTTCAAGAATGACCCATCACTAGTAAATGATGTATTTTCATTTTTAGGTGAACTATCCCTTTAAAAAACATACAAGTTCACAAATCAGCTGTGAGCCACTAAAAACACTAGATAGTGAACAAAGTGAAACTGTGGCAGTCAATAACACCATGTCCATGAATGAGATTAGTGTCACTGAGTGAGTGGACATGAAGAACTATTTACAGTTTATCAGAAAAGAAACCCAAAATGTAACCAAAAGGGAAAACAACAAGAAATAGGATTGTGACTTGCACCATCTGTGTAAGCATACAATTCAGTTAGGCATGTGATGGTTTATCATGAGTTTTATCACATCACAGCATAGTAAAGGCGTAATGGATGGAAGTGTAGAACTTTATTAATAAGAGAGTGGTTGAATTATGAAGGTGCACTGCTTCAAGCACTGTGCCTCTTCCATGATATATTAGCAATATGATAATGACCTCTGTATGATTCATCTGCACAGTGAAAGAGGTCATTGCAGCTGGAAACAAAGCTGTCTATCCTAAAACTTACTTTCTTTCTTTCTTTCTTTCTTTCTTTCTTTCTTTCTTTCTTTCTTCTTTCTTTCTTACTTTCTTTCATTCTTTCTTTCTTTCTTTCTTTCTTTCATTCCTTCTTTCTTTCTTTCTTTCTTTCTTTCTTTCTTTCTTTCTTTCCTTCTTTCTTTCTTTCAAACTCTTAACCCATTTGTGGCCAAATTTTAAAAAATGGTTTCATGCATGTAGCCTTGTTAATAGTGTCCTATATAAACATGTTTTTTTTCTATTTATTTTCTTCAGGTTTTTAATTTTATTTCAAGAAAATTGTGTTTAATATGCAGCAACTATAGTTGCCGGTGGGAAAATATGTTGCAAGACACCTTCAATGTCACATTTGAATAGGAAGAGAACATTTGTCATTCTAACTCAAAACAACTGCTTTTAAAAGATCAATTCATATTCATAAACACATTTATACATAAACATTCTTTATTCAGTCTTAAAGAGATTAAACACATACTACTGTAGTTTTCCCAACTGACTACTGTGTGCCAAAAAAATTATAATAATTATATTAAAAAAATTAAATCAAGAGTCAAAAGGTAAAGTAAATACTGATAAATGCATACCACAATAGTGACATCTAACATGAAGTATTTTCAGTAAATCTCACTACAGACTTTTGTAGACATCTGAGAGAAATAGACAGCTTAGTAACAAGTAAAGCTGCTGATTCTGTTTGTGGAGTTGTTAACAGGTTAATGATCCTGATGAGCTGAGATTTATTGAGTTTTCAGTTGAGTTCCTAAGGCCATGTCCACACGCACACAGGTATTTTTGTAAATAAAAACATATTTTTTCTAAATTTTCTAAAAAAAAAAAAAAAAAAAAAAAACAGACCTTGGTGCTTTTGAAAATCTTTACCCTGACAAAAGTTTTCTAAAGTTTGGGTTTCAGTGACCTGATATACTGTGTTTTTGTGTAGGGGCTTACTCACACTATGCTATCCGAACCGTGCCCAGGCCCGTTTCCTGGTTCGTTTGAGAAGTGTGAGTGCTCTGAATCGGGCTCAGGCATGGTACACTTGGGCGGCCCTGGCCCGGTTGGAAGGGGTGGGCCTGAGCACCGTTCACTTGGGCTCATGCGCGGTACGCTTACAGTGTGAGTGCAAGCGTGCCTAAGCCCGAAACTGAAAGCGAGACGTGACTTTTAAGGGACTGTTTCAAATGGATTAATTAATCATTCGTACTGTTCAATGAACGCAAACTGTCGTAGATTATTAAATACACAAATCCCTCACTGCACATCAGCTGCACCTTCAGCAAACTTCCTAATTCCTGCAGCACGAGGACTTTATGATTGTTTATGAGTGTCAAAAGTGGCTGATCTGTTCGGCGAAATATTTGACTGCGTGTCACCGCATATCAAACAACATATCAACCAACAACATAACAAAAGAAATCTCCACTGTGCTGAGCGAGAGCGCTTACTGAGCAGCCCGTCATTGATGACGTAAGCGCGCCCAGGCTCGAATGTAATGTGAGTGCAGGCCGTCGGGGGAGACGGGAGGGGGGACAAGCGTGCTTTGGCCCGGTTCAAGACAACTGTACATAGTGTGAGTACGGCCTAGAAAAAAGCTGCAATTTAGACAATACCCATGTTTGTGTGAACAGCATTGACTAAGGTTGAAACTGAATTTGGTTGTAGTTTTGTGTTTTTCTTCAGTGATTCTGCTTTTTAACAGCAGGAGTTCATTATTCTCTGTCCGATCAGCACTTTAACTCTGCTCTAGTGTTATTTTAACTCTTTGTTGGAGTGGGACCGGTGGGAGATATTTATTTTACTCTGAGGATTTTGCTGTTCTGTCAAATTGTGAATTAAAAAAGTCTACTTTAAAGTAAAGATATCAGTTAAATGGATAAGTTATGTTTAGATGGGTTTTTATGAAAGCAAAGATCAGTAAACAAGACCAATGACCCTGATTTATTAACTTATTGAGTTATTCTACTTATTCTACTTATGTGTAGAAAATTGCACATGAAAGAAAAATGGCAACAATGAAAATCGACAACTATATTTGTTGGTGGGTTTAAATGGGTTAAATTAAAGTGGTAGTTCACCCAAAAATGACAGTTTACACCCTATTCATTTTCCCTCAAATTGTACCAAACATTTTTAAGTTTCTTTATCATGTTAAACTCAAAAGAAAACATTTGTTGAAAAGATTTAACCATTGACTTCCATCATAGGAAAAATAACTACTATGGAAATTATTGGTTACAGGTTTCCAGCTTTCTTCAAAATATCTTATTTTGTGTATAATAAGGATAAGTCAATCAGGTTAAGGAAAGAATAAGGAATGTCAATCAGGTTTAGAACAAGTAAAGGATAAGTAAACGATGATGGAATATTTGGTTTTGGGTAAACTATGCCTTTAATTAAAAGTATAGAAAATACATATGTAAAAAAAGTAATAAAAAACCAAAACAGATACAATCAAAATTGATATAAATATACAATTGTTACTGAATAACACATAAACAACATTGTGTCACTACAGACAAATGATACATATAGTGGATGATACATACTGGATATAAATAGTATACGTATACATTTCAGATAATGTATACTTTAAATGCTGATACAAAGACGTTTGATACAACTCAGTGGATATTTTTAGATTTTTTGTGCATCTTTGTTTCCACACATCATTTTTTATATGCTAAATCCTAAGTCATGCATAAAAATGGGTTAAGGGAAAAATAAGTGTGGAGACATTTTGTATGCTGTGATAGTTCTCTGAATCACTGGATGTGATATTAATGTAACCCTCAACTAAATGGATGCTCACTTAAGCACCACTGTTTACTGTAGTAAAAACTAAATGCTACCACAGTATTTATTCCAATATGTCAGTTCATGATAGTTGATACTACAGCATGATATTGGGTCCTTTAGTAAAGAGATATAAATACTATAATTTATACAGTATAATACACTATTACTGTACTTTACTGTACAAAACACAATGGTATTTACTATAGACTCTATTACTAGATTATTATTTATGATTATGTACTATAGATAAATAATGATATGGTAGCTGTTTTAACATTAAGTTTTGATTGAATTGCCTCTTGTTACAGTTATTATATAGTTTGATAACAAGCAAGAAATGTTCATGAGCCAATGACACAACCACATTGAAATGGCCTATAATGTGCTCTGTTGTAAACAATTGTAAAGTACATCTGAAAACGTTTACAGTATATTACTGTATTTCATTAATTTATAGTATCATACACCAATGTTTTGAAGTACTAACATCTACTGGACACATAGTCACACCTTTGTTACACAGACAAAAACACAACCATAAGCATGTGGTGATGAGAAAGTCACATAATGAACTAATCATAAACTGTTTATCTACAAGCAGTAACAAATGCTTAATATTTAAAAGGTGTGCAGTGTTGTTCACACAACTACTAAACATCATCACGGTAATGCACAAAAAATTAAGGTAATGCAATAAACATTATTTAGAAACATTAGATGTAACTTGCATTACTCAAGAGCAAAAAACCTAAACAGAGCCATAGTAATGTCAACTAACAACAAAAAATAAGCCTAAAAAATGAAGTGTCATGCAGCGATATTAATCGTAAATTTTAGGAAACTTACTATTAAACAAGTTCAATTGTTTAATTATATATTTTTTTAATTTATGCACTTTAAACGGTCATAATTTGTTTAGGGGGGTCACCAACAACAGTCTGATATGCATGCAAGGTCAAAAAACCCTTTCATTGTCTCATAGTATGCATTTATTTTTACCTTTTTATTTCAACGACTCCCATATGATTTGTTCGGCAAATCATTTGTTACCAAACCCCTCCTCTGCGCTAATTGGTCCGATGACCAATCCAATGATTTAACATGGTTTTGGACACAATATGTGAATAGCCCCATAAAGATTTAACCTGAGAGCTACAGTACAAGCACTGATCTATAATAGATAAGTGATTACAAGCCACACGGACCAATTACAAGTTACATCACACAATTAAATACATATTTTGCAAACTACAGAGAACAAGGCAATAATTTTAATTACACTTAGATGTTATGATCCGGAGGAAGAAGAAACTGGTCCATATGATCTTTAACAGTCCCTGTCAAAGTCTGACAAAGTCCCATACATAATAGTCTCTTCTCCTCTTTCCTTTAATAGTTAACGATCAGTATCAAAAATCAGAAAAATGACAGAAACAAACATAGTACTAGGTTGGCTATACTGTGGTATTGTTGTGAAAATTAACTTTAACCGTAGCCTTTAACCGTAACCTTTTCACCGCAGCCCAATCTCCATCTGTCATTGATCGTCATATTCACGTCATGATCAGTCCTGTGATCCCCCGCGCTCTGCTAGGGTCTGAAGGGAAAGGCGGGTTCACGTTTTACAGGATTTACAGGATTCATATGTGGTACATATTTGGTGATGTACCGTGTTGACATCGATGCGTTCAGGCAAAAGAACCCAACAAAATTTATTTATTTTACTCTGAGTCAACTACTTCGTAAAATAAAATGTTGCACTTTTAGATTTAAAGCTCAGCTGGATGTTTTTATTCACTTAGTGCTGTGTTGCACACTGCATGGAAGGTCATTTTCAAAAACTCATAGTAGGGCCTCTTTAATCAATTGTAATGGTTTGTTTTGGGTCAATTTTGAATTTCCACAACACCAGCGCAGAGCCATAAGGATCAAGGAGAGGCTGACTTTACCTAGTCATGGATTTTTACCATAGCATTTTTACAGTTTTTCATTGTTGAATTGATGTTAAAAGAAATGAACAGTTTGAGTAGCTAGTAGTTGTGTTTTAATGTGCTGTTTAGTGATAGGCTTATCTAAAGCAGATTATAGAGCACAGTGATAGACTATGTTTGGTGGGTTGCTTCATCTCCAGAGATTCTCCAGACACACTTGTGGTTTGGCTGTGTTTCCCATGCAGCATCCATGTGTTAGCAGTCGGTCCATTCTTAAACTGGCAGCTCTGTGATGGATTGTTGCGCAGTGAAGCTGAACTGTGTAGCCACTCGGACTCGGCTTGTTTCACAGCACCAGGGGGGCGAAAAGAGAAAGTGAATCGAAGCCCTGCGCATTACACCAGTGCCTTAATGGTTCAAAGCTTCTTTACTTTCATGCATGGCTGATGGTAACATGGAGGTTTGTCTGCTGGATCTGAGGAAACCGGTTGAAAGGAACAGATTTGCCATCACAATGCTGATCAGTCTGGACCATTTAAACTCAATTATTCGGTTTTGTAGTTTGGGTGCCGGCCAGTACTGCTAAATGCTAGCAACATATGCTCAATGAGGCTGAATGCTGTGGTGAAATACAAGAATGGTCTGGGATGTCAGAAATGTTTTTTCCCCCCTTTCTTTCTCAATCACCAATAAAGCATCGGTGAAAATGGCCCACAAATCTTTGCTGTCAGATGAAACCAAGGACCTCGAACTAATGAAACTTTTCCTTCAGTTTTAAGGGTCAGCAACCAGGGTTGGGAGGGAGATTTAGAGGGTTCAGATGAGCCTGAATCAAAAGCAATCGGCTGACGCAGATTATGTTGTTTAAGGAAAGGGTCAGCACAATGTCATGTCACTGGCTTACTAGCATTGCTTTTACGAGAGCTCGTTAATTTAATCATTTTTCGATGTGCTCTGGAGATGGTGATGACGTGTTCAAGGTCTGTTTTTTTTCTCCTCACTTAAAAGTATTGAAAAAAAATCTTTCATCATTTACTCTCACTCATGTTGTTCCAAAGCTTTATGGGTTACTTTTCCTTTCAGTGGAGCACAAAAGGAGACATTTTTGAAGAATTGAAGATTCATAAGGAACATAAAGGCTATCAAGGTTAAAAAAAAAGCACATAAAAACACCATGAAAGTGGTCCTTGCACAACATTTCAGTCTTTCAGGGCCATTCAATAGGTTTATGTAAGAAAAAGAGGGAAATTAAGCCATTGCTGTCTGCTCTTCATTAGGGCTATTAGAAATTGAAGAAAAACTGACAGAAAAAAAAACTGAAGAAACTGTTTTAAAAATGTTTTATTATTGTTTTTATAAAATAATTGTGTAATAAAATATGGATATAATTTTTTATTTGTGCTGGAAATATATTAGAATGAAATTAGAATTTTGTGTAGATGAGTACATGTGCATCATAAAAAATGTAAAATGCTCCAAAAAAAAAAATTTATATTTGATTCGAATAAGGGGAAACAAATGTCTTATTCCGATAAAAAGTTAAACAAAAATGTAAATTTGAATATGACTATTTTTTCTAAAATTAAAACACTATAAAGCTACTGTATATATACAAATAATTCTTTTATAGACTGTAGTTTATTTTATAATTGAAAAGTCACTATTTTCTTAATATTATTTTCATAATTTCTTGCAAGGGTTTAGGTTTGCAATTGACATCGGTGGGGATGGGTGAATACTATTTAACTGTTATTTAAATATGTTATCAATTAATCCTCTTTTCATAAAATGTGTTAAGGTAAATTAGGGCGTATTGTATGTACAGTTGCCTTGAACCGAGCCAAAGCACGCTTGTCCCCCTCCCGTCTCCTCCTGACGGCCCGCACTCACATTACATTCGGGCCTGGGCACGCTTACGTCATCGATGATGCGCTGCTCAGTAAGCGCTCTCGCTCAGCACAATGGAGATTTCTTTAGTTATATAGTGTAAGTTGTTTGATATGCTGTGACACAGTTTAATATTTCGCAGAACAGATCAGCCACTTTTGATGCTCATAAACAGTCCTTGTGCTGCAGGAATTAGGAAGTTTGCTGAAGGCGCAGCTGACGTGCAGTGAGGGGTTTGTGCCTTTAATAATCTACGACTATTCTATATATATTCTATATAATCAATTTTTTATTATTTATAAAACTGTAATATAAAATGTACAGTTTAAATGCACATGGACCTGATCGTGTAATGTTAAAAGAATGTTTAACTGATAACGAGAGGATTCAGTTTATTATAACCATAGTACAAATAAAACATGTCTCGTATATCAGTAATAAATAAGGGAGCACAGGTTGTATTTGTATAGTCTGCTATAAGGATAGACTGTGCATTAAAGCGGGGGAAAAACAAAAGCATTATCATGATGGACTCATTCAGAACTAAACTACACTAAAGCTATATGTGACTGCCTGCTGCCATCCTCACTTTCGAGTGTCACACACCTCACACACCTTCACACACCTTATTCTTGCATGGGAAATTCACCTGCGCAATTTTGTAGCTCTCTGCTTGTAGCCTATCAGAAAGCAGCAACAGCCGATCACATTTCATACGTATGGGTTTGGGGGGCGGTGCGACTCAAGGAAAGAACGTGATTTAACCCTTCCTACATGTCTAGGTTAATATTGACAGCGCGATGTGCGTTTTTCACAATAACCTTGAAATATGTCGTTTCAACAGACACAATCAATCTGATGATGAAGAGTTTTGTTTCTCTTTGTGCTTTTAATTTTATTGTGTCATTTACAGTGACTCATGTATACGTCTTACCTATATATTTTTTTCTCTGATATAAAGAGATATTGTTTGATTTGCAATATGCTGTAACGATAAAGATTCTTCCAATGGTAAGGATTACTCTTCCCACAATAACAGGGATAAAACCTACAGTTGGTTTGTGCAATGAATGAATGTACTACAGCAGCACATGCATGATACAGTTTTGCTTGAGTATGAGTCTGTTTACAATCAAAGATTCATAACATCAGTCAAGTTTATAAATAAGTGTATAAATATATATTTTTGACCAGACACGTGGTTGTATATGACATGATGAGAAGAAATCATTCTATTTCACATTTATTCTACAGAGTGATAAAAGCTATTTTGATTAGCACTGCCTGTTTATTTTTCCTCAGGTACAGGGATAGTTGATGTCTTAGCAAGGGCGCCTTATAGAGTCCAGTGTGAATGACATAGATATTGCATGATGTGTGTGCTCATAAAAAGTAGCTAAATAAATAGATGTAGGACTTTTTTTATCTCAGTAGATCTATATGAATTCTAGTCATTGATGTTGTTGCAATAAATACCAGAAATATTGTAATATAGTTTTAAGTCTGTATGCCAGATTTATTTGTTTGCTTCAGATCAAACTTTCTAACTCATAGCCAACATAATTGGTTTATGTAAAAATAAATGTGGGGGGAAATGGGGGAAAAGGTGAGCAGGCACTAATGCACTGCATATTTGCATTCAGAGTACAAAATACATGTCTAGATTTAGTGAGAATATACACTCACCGGCCACTTTATTAGGTACACTGTACTAGTACCGGGTTGGACCTCCTTTTGCCTTCAGAACTGCCTTAATCCTTCGTGGCATAGATTCAGCAATGTACTGGAAATATTCCTCAGAAATTTTGGTCCATATTGACATTATCATTCTCTGTTAACCCTAGAGTTGGTTGTGCGTGAAAGTCCCAGTAGATCAGTTGTTTCTGAAATACAGCCCGTCTGGCACCAACAACTATGCCATATTCAAAGTCACTTAAATCACCTTTCTTCTCCATTCTGATGCTCGTTTTGAACTGCAGCAGATCGTCTTGACCATGTCTACATGCCTAAATGTATTAAGTTGCTGCCTTGTGATTGGCTGATTAGAAATTTGCATTACCAAGCATAAAGTGGCTGGTGAGTGTACTTCATAAATGTATTGATAGCGTTCCATGTTTGGAATGCCTGCTGAGTAAATGGTCCTAGAATTGTAATCTATGGGATGAACGGTCCCTTTAAATGGGTGTGGAGGGTGTACAGTACATTATATGGGCTCTGAATAGCAGTGTTTGATCGCTGTTTACTTTTAAAAAGCCCTTTAAAGCAAAGCTCCTACTGCTGTTTTGCAGCTCAATTAGTCCTTGAAGCTAATCTTAGGCTGTAGCTTTGAGTTCTTGCCAGCTTTCTGGACATATATTTTTTTTAAGTTTTGGAGCATTTGTTTGGTTGTAGGAATTATGTAACTCCAAAACCTGCTCTGCGGTGATAACAGCAAGCTTATGGCCGTCAGGATGGAAACTCAAAGGGATTTAATCCCATGACATTATTGATTATCGCTGGTTAGCAGGGTCACTGAGGAGAACAGCTTCTTTGTCTTAGTTGTGGCTTGTAAACCAAACGGCTTTGACATGACATTGCATTTTTTTTACTTTATTCCCGTGAAATGCACAGTCATGAATATTACAGGCTGAGAATGACCATGCATGTGTCATGGGAAACAAGCTGGCTTACAAGATGCCAATGTATATGAAAGTTCATTATTCATGAATTATATAATTCTATATAGAATATATATATAATTCATCTCTGGGTACTGTGACTGAAAAGACAGCACACAAAAATAAGATGACTGTTTAGGCATTAATAATTCAGGTCGTAAGAACATGTTGGAAATTTGATCAATTTGATTCATTGGCTTGAAATAAGTCTGTAAAATAACCGAACATGTACTGGCAGTTCATTACAAGGCCTTTGTGCTATAACATACAACTAAAAATATCTATAAAAGTCACTTTTTAAAAAACTTTTCAACAACAAAAGTGGTTAGAGGAAAGATCAAGGTAGAGGTCTGCACAAGACCTTTTTTTTAGTCCTGCTCTCACCTGCTCCTGCAAGGTATTATTCATCACCTGGCCGCTTCTGCTGTATATTCAGTCTCATGTTCAACCGCTGCCCTCTTAGAATAATTTTCTACCCGACCTGACCGTTCCCTTTAAATTTAGATCTGGTTTCCAAAATCTCACATTTAAATTGAGTACTGTCAATAGAGAGAGATAACAGATAAAACTGTAGGTTGTGCAAGGATTGTATTTATTTGTATTTATCCTATCAAGATGCTTTTAACATTTAACTGTCAACACGGAAAATGTGTTGCAAAAATAAAAAAAATAAAAATGAACACATGTACAACATAGCCTGTTTGTTATTTTACGTAATGCAAAATACAAACCTAACATTTTTCTGTCAACACAGTAGGAAAAGTGTCGCGGAAAAAAGAAATCTGTCACTTAAAATTATAAACAAAAGAACCAAATCGTTGGCCATGACACATGAAAAAACTCCTATACATCAGACTTGCCTGATGTGGGTTTTTTAACAGTAAACTAACCATTTTCTACTGCAAGCTAAATGTCCTTTAAGAACAGCGCTTCTGTGTGAATAAAATGCACGTGGTCCATGCGTTCAGCATTAGTAACAGTCATGAGCACAGTGAGTTACGGACCGCTACCGCGTTTTATTCCGAATTTTTTTCTCGCGCCGCAAGAAATCTTTATTGCCAGGAAATGCACAGTCATTAATATTGCAGGCTGAGAATGACCATGCGTTGAAACAAGCTGGCTTGCAAAATCTGCCCAGAGTGCCAATGTATATATGAAAGTTCATTATGGATGAATTATTTATAATTCATCTCTGCGTACTGTGACTGTAAATACAGCACGCAAAAATAAGATGAACGTGTTGAACGTGTAAGAACGTGTTGGGATTTTGATCAATTTGATTCATTGGCTTGTTGCCATGGTGACAAATTAGAGTGAGATTTTGGGCAAAAATAAATTTTATGCCATAAATGTAGCTATTCCAAATAGTTGATTAACTGCATGAGGGAACTTGGCACCTCTGATTGAAATTCAATTGAAGTTTTGTTCAATCAACAGAATCCATTTTAAGCAAAATAGCGAAGGCATGCATTTCATTTAACTGATTAAAGAGCATGTGTTGCCTCCTGTGAATGTTAATACTCACATTTAAGCTCCAGCAGCCAACTTTCATAATAATAAAAAAGCAAAACATGACATTCAAAGCATGTCTGGCTCATTTATCCAGCAAACATCTGGTCTTTTAATCTCACGTAATATTGACATGGGCGATGTGCTGTAATTCTCGAAAAATCTGCCCTTTTTGAGTTATTATAGGTTTGTTATGTTGGGTGTAAGTTTAGAAAATAAGATGCGGTAATTGGTTTGGTGGAACAAAATCCATCTTACCAGGTGTCCAGGTCTGCACAGATGCCGCTTAGCTGTTTCCTTCAAACCTTTTGGTCTTTCAGATGCGGTGGTGAACATGACATCTAATTGTTCTGACAGTAAGCCTCTCATACACCTTCATTAGATTTCATTAATAGTCTGGAGAAGATTAATACTCATTGCGAATGCAAATTAACCCTTGGTCAGTAATGATTAGGGCGAGCAATTATCCTGTAATCTACGATACCGCAGTCCTTTTGGGATATAATATGGAGATTTCTAGATGTTCGGCGTGTATTAATCAAATATCACCTGATTGGCCGCGCAGTGTAGAGAAAGGCAGATGTTATTTTTGGGTTTGATGCTACCTGTTTTGCTGTGTCTTTAGCGCTGTTGATTATCTTGTGTGGTGATATGAGGATTATAAAACGAAAACAGGAAAAGATGTAATCTGTTTAATTAATCATGGAGTCTTG
Source organism: Danio tinwini (assembly GCA_903798205.1). NCBI lineage: Eukaryota > Metazoa > Chordata > Actinopteri > Cypriniformes > Danionidae > Danio > Danio tinwini. Next base: position 9,811,407 of record CAIGQZ010032461.1, on the reverse strand, counting down.
AAATGGATTAATTTAGGGGAAATGTATTTTTTTATATAACATTTTATAATAAGGTTGCATTAGTAAATGTAGTAAAATATTTTGTACTGACATGAACAAATAATGATTAATACATTTATTACAGTATTTGTGTGTCTTTGTTGATGTTCGTTAATGAAAATAAAGTTTTTTGTTAGTTCTCTTGTATTAACTAATGTTAGCAAGCATGAATTTGGATTGTAATAATGCATGTTAGTAAACGCATCAATTAACATTAACTAATAAAACCTTATAGTGAAGTGTGACCCTTTTTTCTAAAGAAGGTGGGCATTTTTGGCTTATATTAATGTCATTATTTTGCGCATTATTTTGATCCAGCCATTTGAAGATATGTTATCAGCTCTGAGGTGTTTTTTTTTTTTACTCAGATGAAGCGTAATTTCAACCAAAAAAAAGCTGTTAATTAACAGTTTCTGTACTTTTGTTATCCACTGGTGTGTTTCATTTATTTACAGTTATGAATTGCATTATTGGGCCTTCATTTGTTCTCTATTAATTTTTGATGCTGAAAATCCAACTCTGCAATTTAAGTGACTTTTATTGGCATTTTAGTAGTGTAATCAATATACTGCAAAATATGAAATATAGAAATAAGTCTGTAAAACAACCAAAAAATGTACTGGCTGTTCATTACCAGGCTTTTGTGCCATAATGTACAACACTAATACAGACAATATAGAGTAGAGGTCTGCACAAGACCTTTTTAAGTCCCGCTCTCATCTGCTCTGGCAAGGTTTTATTCTGCACCCAACCGCTCCTGCTGTATATTCACTGTATATAAACTGTCTACCGCTCCCCTCTTAGAATAATTTTCTACCCAACCCCACCGTACCTTCTGGATTTAGATCTGGTTTCCAAAATCTCACATTTAAATTGGGTACTACCAAAAGAGAGAGATTGTAAAAAACTGTAGGTTGTGCAAGAATTGTATTTATTTGTATTCGACTTATAAAGATGCTTTAAATATTTAACTGTTAACACGGAAAAGGTGTTGCAAAAATAAAATAAATAAAAATGAATGAATGTACAACATAACCTATTTGTTATTTGATACAAACTTAACATTTTTCTGTCAACACAGCAGGAAAAGTGTTGCGAAAAAAATAAATCTGTCACTTAAAATTATAAACAAAGGAACAAAATTGTTGGCCATGACACATGAAAAAGACTTGCATACATCAGACTTGCCTGATGTGGGCTTTCTCACTGACCGTTTTCTACTGCAAGCTGAATGTCCCTTAAGGACAGTATATCTTCTGTGTGAATAAAATGCACGTGCAAAAAGCACTGGTCCATGCATTCAGCATAAGTAACAGTCTTGAGCATAGGTTTTACCTGTGCTCAATAAGAATGAGGACATCACAGATATAACATCGGGAACAGGAACCGCCCACTCCCGTTCAAATTACACCAGAGTTATCGACTGCTACCATATTTTATTTTGAAATTTATTCACTAGCTGCAAGAAATCTGGTCGGGTACCGTGGCTCCTGTGGTACAGCAGCAGGTACGCAGACCTAGATCAAGAGCCCATAATGCAATTTCAAAGCATAAATAAACAGTAAAAAGCGTGAGTCACAAAATATGGAAAACTGCTAATTTACTAATAGTTTTAAAAGTGCTGGCATAAAACTGTCAAATCTAAATACAAAATAAAAAAATAAGGTTTCACAAATACTTCAGTGGTCAAATGAACAGTCACTTAAATTTCTTAATTTATTGTCAGCAAAACAATTATGTTAATTTTGTGAATATTTATTTATGCAATGAATAAGTACAAGACTTTATGCAAATGGATAAGTACAAGACTTTCTGTATTGTTGAGTTAAGGATGAATGTTCAGTTCACAGGTATTATGCTTGTGAATTAAGCATCAATTGTAGACTATGTTCTACCCTTTTATAGGCTAGATTTCAACAACACTGCAACAAGTTCTTCAGGTTTCAAGGTTAAGAACATTCTGTTTTTTTTTTGTTTTTTTTTTGTCCATCTAGAGATGTGTATTCAGCACTCTACTTGATTACCTAAGCACATTTGTCTTTCTTTTTTCATTTTATTATTCTTTATCTTGGTTTACCTCACTGCCTTTTTTCAATCTGCCCGCCTCTAACATCCCCTCAGCCAGATGAGGGCTGATTCAGCCAATACTCAGTTGTATGATTATGCATAATCCAAAGTTCCTGACCTTGATTTGAAATCATTGAGATGCAACATGCACCAGAAGCAAGTAACAAGATATTCCAGTCTGCTAACAGTCTTAGTCAGCTTTTCTGGACGATAAGCGCTGATGGCTTTCCTGCCCTTCTTCAGTGTGTTACAAACGCCATGTCATTTATTTAGAAGAGGATTTGAACGTCCTTAAACATTCATTATTTTGCACGACCTCACTGAGGGATTGACGACATCCACTAAATATAT
>CAIGQZ010032461.1:9785575-9798950 GCA_903798205.1 Danio tinwini | reverse complement strand
ATTTCTAATAATTGATTTATTTTATCTTGCCATGATGACAGTAAATAATATTTTACTAGATATTTTTCAGGCCACTTCTATACATCTTAAAGTGACATTTAAAGACCTAACTTAATTAGTTTAACTAGGCAGGTTAGGGTAATTAGGCAAGTTATTGTGTAACGATTTTTTTTACAGTTTAGTTTCTAAAGACTTGGAAGACATTTAGCTCACAAGTCTTGTGTTCTTAATCTTATGGTGTTTTGTTTCCTTTTTTTACTTTACGAAGCTCCACTTTCATTGTAATTGCATAGAAAATGTGCTTCTGTTTCATTCCACGTAAGAACGAAAGTAATTGTTTTGGAATGACGTGTGGGTGAGTAAATGATGACAGAACGTTCATTTTTTTGGGGTGAATCTCTTTAACCATAATTGGTTTGATTGTGCATGCACACACAGCGTGTCTCCATCATTCTGATTCAGTACATTTCATTTTTTAGTACATCTCAGACTTGCCTGTAATTTGTTCCCTATTGACTGTGATCTGTTTGAAGCATGACCGAACATCAAGAACCTCTTGTAAGCTCAACATGTCTCTCTCTCTTTTCTTTTTGAAGACGGCACGCTTCTTTGCCCCTCGATGTCACAGATAACCCTGGAAACTTTATTGTGTCGCACTGTCAAAGAAGTTACCCCTGTCGCAAATGGAAGTCTGCATCTCTTGGGTAAATGGAAAGGTTTAATATTCGCTTGCTTAAATAGCTGATATTGCAGAGCTGCTGCTTGGACTAATCGCTTTATTCTTAGTCATTAGCCGATCTTGATGTTTCATGACTTGATCCAGCTAGTGAATTTTTAATTTTTTTTTATTCAAATTTTTTAAAAATTAAATTAGATTGTATCATTTTGAAATATAATCAAATGAACTTTTCTAGTTATCTCAACTTACCTCAATTAAACTGACAAAAAATATTAAGTTAAACATTATATAGCTTAAAAAATTGAGTTGAAACCTGATTAACTTATTAAATGTAATGTAGAGTATTCAAATTAAAGTTAAAGCAGCATAAAAAAATTATTTGTTGTCTTGACCTTTTGTCATAAATTTTTTAACAGTGTAACCATATATATGTAACTTGTATATAACTGCTTATGCAGAAATGATGCAAAAATCTAATGTTTGTAGGTGTACAGTATGTAAGGCTGTCAACCACTAGTGGATAATACTAAAATACAGAATAAAGTGTCAATTTTATTTCATAGGTGAACAAACCCTTTTAATTTCTGAAAAAACACAAAACACTGTCGTTTGAACACACTCACATTTTAGCCTATAGTTTAAGCACAATATCAAGCCTTCCTAATAACTTCTAATCAACTAAAAGAGCTATTTTAAGCATATTTCATAAGTTACATATACAATTGATTGAGGCTAATCCCAGAACTAATTTTATGATAGTTATTGCTCACTGAGCAAAGCAACAAGCTGAATTTTTGCTAATTAAGCTGCTAACACCAAAAGCACGGGTGCTTCTGCAAGGTGGTAATCTCAAAACTCAAATTGAATTAGTATCCATTTATACATTATTATACAATGCATTTATTTGCATTATTATCAATAAAATATTTGTTTCTATTAAAACATTATTTTCCTATTAGAAAAACATTTTTATTTAAAAAGATCTCAACATTACACTCAAAATAAAAAATAAAAAAATGTGTTAGTTTAATTGGTGTCCAACAGTGTGTGGCTTAATTGTAACAATCTGTTACAACTAACCCCCCTGTGTCATGTTTTCCTTAAAACTGGCTAGCAGTCTCTGTGTGTTTTATACATCTTTCAAAATGGTTTCATCTTTTAGCCTAGAAGACGGTGATCACAACAATATAAGATTTTACGTTCATACTTTTACCTTTTTTTTTAATAAAAAATATCAACTGTAATAAAAAATACTTTTATGTTGCAAAAATGGTTTCTCCTGTGTTTCTCATCCAAATTTCGCAGAAATTTTTCAATAATTGACAGGAAGACTTCTGCTGACACTGTGGTGAAAACCTCAGAGGCATGCCATGGTTAACCCTGAGCAAATACCTTAAAACTCTGTGTTACATTTAACCCCGCGTTACTCTGTGCCCTGCGCTCCCCTATTTATTTTGTATTGCGCAAAGAACTGCATGAAAACATTTCTTTATTAGTCTATAATTTGTTCCTGTACATATCGTTAGTTTAAAAAGGAACAAAAATGTACCTAGAAACTGCAGTCAAACATACAGTTGAAGTCAAAAGTATTAATAATTTTTAAAAATATTTTTAAAATATTTCCCAAATGATGTTTGACAGAGCCAGTAATTTTTTGCGGTATTTCTGATAATATTTTTTTTCTTCTAGGGAAAGTTTATTTGTTTTATTTAGGCTAGAATGAAATGAGTGTTAAATTTTTTTAAAAACATTTTAACGTTAATATTATTAGCCCCCCTGAGTAATATTTTTTTCGATTGGCAACTGAACAAAGCACTGTTATACAATGATTTGCCAATTACCCTAAATTGTCTAATTAAACTAAGCCTTAAAATTGCACTTTAAGCTTAATACTAGTTACTATCTAGGAAACTATTATGTACTGTCATTATGGCGCAGATAAAAGAAATCAGTTATTAGAAATTTAAACTATTATGCTTAGAAATATGTTGAAAAAAATCTTCTCTCCGTTAAACAGAAATTGTTTAAAAAAAGTATACGATGGGCTAATACATCTGACTTCAACTGTGTATTGAAATATATTTTTACAATTTCACAAAAATGTAGGCTGAAGCATGTATTTCAATGAGTAAGTGACTTCAAAATCACTGCTGTGCTGTGTGTTTGCTAGTCAGATTGGCCACATGAAAAAACGAACTAAAAGCTGGTTGTCAGTCATATGTTTGGAGCTTCTGATTTCTGGCTGTCAGTTGGTGCATCTCTACTTATTCTCCACACACATTTATGGCCTGGTGTCAGGTTATGCAAATCGTCACGCTCCCAATAAAGCAGTGTGTTGAGCTGATTGCTGAAAAACAAACGCCCGTGTTGGTTTAATAGATGTGTCTGCTATGACTGGGCCACGGCAATTCTGTAGCGTTCCTTCTTTGTGGCTTCGGTAAGAGCGGACCTCCTGTGTCTGATGGAGCACTCAAATGGAAAATAAAGAAACGCATAGATTCCCCCCGCTGTGGAGCAGTCGGGTGCCGAGCCACTGATTGTGTGACATGTCATATGGTGCAGCAACCTTACAGTGGCAGGTTAAATGGATGAGCTTAAAGTATAGAATTTGAATGACATGTTGTTTTTTTTCCTTTTTAAACACCACATCATTCAGTTTCTGTCTGCTCTCTTTGATGGCCTAATGACAGTACTGGCTGGCTGAACTTTAATGTAGATAGCTAATGCTGCTAATATTAACAAATGCACAATATTTACATTCTAAATTAAGGAGAATATATACAGTTGAAATCAAAATTATTAGCCCTCTTATGATTTATTATTGTTTTCTTTTTTAAGTATCATCCCAAATAATGTTTAACAGAACAAGGAATTTCTCATAGTATTTCCCATAATATATTTTTTTCTTCTGGAGAAAGCCTTATTTGTTTTATTTCAGAATGAAAGCAGTTTTTAATTATTTTTTAAACCATTTTTAAGGTCAATATTTTTAGCCCTCTTAAGCAATATTTTTTGACTGTCTTCAGAACAGGACCATTATGATACAGTGGCTTGCTTAATTACCCTAACGTGCCTAATTACCCTAATTAACCAAGTTAAACCTTTAAATTGCACATTAAGCTGAATACTATAGAGAAATAGTATTCAAGAAATATAGAGCGGGCTAATGATTCAGGAAACCTAATAATTCTGTCCTCAACTGTAAATTTTTAATGCACTTAAAGTCTTTAGAGAAACCAATATTTATTATCTGTCAAAACTTTAGTTAGAACACTAAAAATCTTATTGCCATCGTGCATTCTAACCGAAGGCGGTGAGAGTGTTAAAGTTCGCTCTGGCCGCCCTGACAACTACGCTGTCTGCCTTTACTGCTCCGCCGGCGAGAGCGTCAAAATTCGTTACATTGATCTCATATTTAAAGGGGCCGTTGCAGCAAATCAATTACATTCCCGCCTAAAACATGCTTTCTAGCATGAAAATGTTGCACACTTTTTATCAAATTCATTTAACTATGGAAGATTAAGTTGCTGCGTGAGTGGCTTTGCTTCACTTATCCAATATGTGTTCATATGTCTGAAATATTCTGAAGCAGCAATGCTGTTTTACACTTTAAAACCCAAAAGGTTAAGATACAGTAACTCAAACCATTTGAGGAAACAGATTGCAACAAATCATTTAAATTCAAAAACTAATCCTGAGTACTGTAAACTTAATCCATTTAAGTAAACAAAGCAATTTGAGCACAGTAAAACCCAATAAATGAATAGAACTCAAACCAATTGAGTACTGTAAAACCCAATAAGTTAAGTCAACTCAAACCGTTTGAGGAAACCAGTTGCTACAAACCATTTAAGTAAAAAAAAACTAATCTGTATGAGTACTGTGAACTTGCTTCAATTAATTTGCAGTAATGAGGTATTTAATTAACTCAATACCTTCAACACTGAGTTCAAATTTCTTTTCAAATGAGTAGAATTTACTTTCAGTCAATTTTGAGTTAACTACACTAATTTCATTTGATAAAGTTGACTGTTGGGTTTTACAGTGTAGTTACCATGACATTCCCACTTTTTTAAGAAAAAAAAAAACATTAATGACATTAATCATTGCACATCATTGCACATCAGACAGTTGCACATCAACTCGCCTGTACTTAAATAATTGGAAATTAGGCAACCGCAATAATCAAATCCTTGGGAACAGCTGAGGTCGGAACCAAAGTTCACAGGACTGTGTTCATTGGAACCCTCTCAAGTGGTGGACTTCTACATTCAGATTGCTTGCAGCCGAACCACGTCATATCTCATTACCATAAAGTTGACTTGATTTCAACTCTCCTTAATGTCTACATTAGTGAAGACGCGTTGCACCGCCCCTTGCCGCTTATCGCTGCCAGCTCCTATTGAAAATGAATGACTCCCGTCGACTTTAATGCTCTTGCTACTTTTGGTGTGAACGCAGAGTTAGGCAAACAAGTTGAAACTAAATTGTGTTTGTGAAATTGTGATTATATGCACACATTTCTGCTGGCACATGCAATTTCACTTTTTGCAATTAGTTCTCAATTAATCAAGCACAACATCAAGCATTATAACATGGTATTTCTTTTATTGACTGTAAGTAAACTAGTTTTCTGTCTTGCTTGGTAAACTATAAATGCAGAATTCATGAATTCATGAACACATTTTCTGTTTTCCTTTGGCTTAGTCATTTATAGCACATGTCTTTGGACTGTAAGGGGATATTGAGCCACCGTGCCGCTAATAGGAAACAACAATAAATTAATAAATTTGCCCATATTTATGGTTTAACCATTACATAAATGAACTATGGATAGCACCATGGCTCAGTGGGTAGCACTGTCGCCTCACAGCAAGAAGGTCGCTGGTTCGAATCCCGGCTGGGTCAGTTGTGATTTCTGTGTGGAGGTTGTATGTTTTTCCCATGTTTTTGTGGGTTTCCTCTGGGTGGTCAGGTTTCCCCTACAGTCCAAAGACGTGCTATAGGTGAATTGGGTAAACAAAATTGGCCATAGTGTGTGAAAATGAGAGTGTATGGGTGTTTCCCAGTACTAGGTTGCAGCTGGAAGGGCATCCGCTGCATAAAAAACATGGTGGAATAGTTCACGGCTCATACCGCTGTGGCAACCCCCTAATAAATCAGGGACTAAACCGAAGGAAAATGAATGAATAAATAAATAAATGAACTATCAGCAAAAAGCACAAAACAACAAATTTACCCAAATTTAACACAACTTAAATTTCATTGTGTGTGTTAGCATAATAAAGTCGTAAAAACAATTTGGTTCCCACATGCTACCCACAGTTTAATTAAGGCAAAATGAAGAGCTTCTTAAGAAAGTGATTGCTAGTCTTACCAGTTTAGTTTCATTGACAGGCCCTAATTTCATTCACAGTGCATGTTAGCATAGTAGCATAGCCACTGGCGCATCAAAAAAAGTCTTATGAAGGCTTCGCTAGTTTGTATGAAAATTCATGGTAGCCTGTCGTCCGTGGAGAATTGTTATTCTGTGTCCTGTTAATTAGCTCTGTTGTTTAGCCTTGTTTGATGATTTTTAATTAGCTTTGGAGATGACGGGTTCTGATAAACATTAGTGATTACCGGGAGGGCTTTCGAGACGTCCCTGTACATTAAATGCCGCTGACCACGGATTGCGATAACATGTCAGGCTTAGAGCACAACTACAAATAACACCGGTCATCCCGCGGGATCTTGGACTCAAACAGTTGGGTGGAGCGTTCAGAGATCTCTCAATCCTGGTTTTATGAGATCAGACTTGGCATGAGCCATGCAGTGAAGCCAATGATAAGAGTATGAAATGAAAGAATATTAAAGTGTGGAAGCATGAGCTTGGGCCTGTAAATGAAAGCCAAATGGTAAGACTAGCTGTGACTTTCTTAAGAAGCTCTTCATTTTGCCTAAATTAAACTGTGGGTAGCATGTGGGAACCAAATAGTTTTTATGAGTTTTAAAGAGGATGGTTCACCCAAAATGTAACATTCTTTTATCATTTACTCACCATTCGCTTGTCACAAAGTTTGAGTTTCTTTCTTCTGTTGAACACAACAGTAGATATTTTTGAGAAGTAATGGAAACCAGTAACCATTGACTTCATAGTATGTGTGTAGGAATGCAATGATTCTAGATTTTGGTTGTACGATTAAAGTCTGAGGAATAATCACGGTTTCATGGTTATCACAATTATTATGCATTCATTAATTTCAAAACACTACTAGTTTAGAAAATCACATGATATTTTAAAGTGTTATTTATTGTGGCTCAGTAACCAAATAAGACAGCACAAAATAATAACAAAAACAAACAATAGTCCATGTCGTTTTGGACTTAAAAATAAGTGAAAAAAGTTTTTGACATTTAAACAAAAGTAAAAATTTTACACTGATAATTAATAAATAAAAATGAGAATATTTTTTTTTAATTGGCTACATATTAGCTAAGTATTTTCCCTTTTAAAAAGTAGTCAAATGGCGGCTGAGGCACTTTTGATCAACTATTACAAAATTGTTTGATATTTTCATTTCGCAAAGCTGATCGATCAGTTCTTGTCACGTGATTTGTGGTGCACTTGTGGTATTCTTAAAATATCCTAAAAGATTTAGATGCTTTAAACTAGGTGTGCCTGGAAAGTGCAAGCACATCGCTGCGCATGCATTGGAAATAACAAACTTGTGTATGCACAAGACCCAGTATGTGAACAGACCTTAGTTAAGAGCCTCAGTTATAGTTAATCCAGTGTACATGTGTATTAGCCTCGGTGTACAAACTCAAAACTTTAAACTAGCGCACAGTTGGCATAACTTTGTTTAGTTGCAGCAGTTTTGTTCCATGCAGAAACGCTGTGTTGAGAAGCCTTTACGATTAAATAATCGTGACGAATTAAAGTGCGGGTAATAGTGAAATCAGTTAATCGTTGCATCTCTATATACACTCAAAAATAAAATCTTTTTTGCTTGTTCAAACTACTTATTTAAAATGAGCTGAATCAACACAATTCTTGAGATTTCATTGGGACAACTTAATTTTTTTTATGTTCAATCCACATAAATTTGTGTTAAGTTAACTTAACCAATTTGCATTGGGAAAACATGAATGAATTATGTGAAACTCTGCATTTTTTTACAGTGTATATGAGTGTGTGCACTACTGAAATTAAGCCTTTAAAGGATACGTGAAAACAATGTTGCCAGGTTTTGGTTTCCCTTCACAAAGTTTGTTCCAGGAGAAAAAATATGAAGTTGTGGGTTGTTTTTTTGGGGGGGATACTTTTTTAATGTGCCTTGCTTTTAATAGATTTTATTCCTGGAATAAACACCTGGCAACACAAAGACTGTAACTAAGCGAGTAACAATGTCTGACAGCATGTCACATAATAAATTAATAGAGCATCTGTTATGCATACATCTAAAAGGTACTGTTTTTTGATGCGCGTAAAGTCGGTCAGTACTTTAACTACTAAAAGTATCTAAAAGTATGTGTATCACAAAATATCAGAGAATACATTGTAAAACTTTCCCATTGGGGGAATCCAGCAATTGATTCTGAATGGACAAAGAAAATAATGAGCAACTTTTCAATCATTTTTGACTTGATTTTTTTTTAACCTGGCAACCCTATGTGAAAGATATAAAGCTACACCAACACACAAATAGATTTTTCATCTGTTTGTGTTGCACAACAACCCAATATTGCTTGATTGACATCGGAGTAATAAAGCACAATAAATTGTTTGGTTTCTCATGTGTTTGCTAACCACTATTATTGGCAAATCAATATTACACCAGAGAAATAATCATTATGTTTGACAGTTTCAACTAAAACACTCACTGAATATGACATTTTCAAAACATAGTATGCAAAGTACTGTATAAAGAACCTGTGGAAATATCCCATATTCCATTTTAAGGTTCTCAATTTGCATCTATGATTATAATTTGAGCGATAAGGAATGTGATTATAATTTGAGTGTAAAAGAGTGAAAGTTGTTGTCGTTTTACTGTTCATCTCGCATATAAACTGCAGTCAGTTGTATGTTCTGTAGTGTATAGGTGTTTTGTACCTTAGCTAGATGCACATTTCTCCAATGAGCCTGGGTTGAAAATTGACATGGCTCCGGGAATTGACAAAGCACAAAGGAAATGAGTATTGATCAGGCACACAAGCGCAATTCCAGATACACAAGCTAAGACTATCATGCTGGCCGTTTCTGAAAATCTAGCCTCAAATAGTATTGTTTTGCCACACTTCAATATTTCATTTTCAGCTAACAAGGTAATAAACACATTCTGTATCAAGAATGCAATTACGTTTAAAGGCCACTGTTGATTTTTAGACACAATAAAAGAAGATTCTAGCCTCTGCTACATATTAGCATGCAAATTATAGCCTCTGAACTTTAACAAGCGGGTTCTTAATTGCAGCAGCCTCATATTAGTAATCAAGGACTCCACTCGGATGAGATCAATAGTGGCGGTTTCTGTCGGAAAAATGCTGTAAGGTGATTGTACACTAGACAGACATAGATCTAAACTGCATCTGGCAAGTCTCCAGTTGTGTCATTCCATGGTTTTGGAGTCGCGTACAGTTGCGTAATGCTGTACTACTACATACTGCATAATGTGCTTTTGCAGTGTTTGTACTATCCATAGTGTACAGCATACTGTATGAGTATGCGTGGAATATGTGGTTGGTCTACATTATTTAGTACCACGAGATGCTATTCTAATACTTTTGAATTGTATATATGTGTAGTAATATCTGCTGCACAAAACGCATATTTTTGTATCTTTTTTCTTCTTTGTTTTGTTTAGTTCTTTTAAAAATAATATCAGCTGCAATTTAATATGTCTTTTTTACCCAAATAAACAAATCAAGTGCAGGTTATATTAGATGAAAAATAACTAGATGCCACTAGCTAAATGCAGTCTGACATATTGAGGTCATCTTGACAACTGTTTAGCATACTGCATTTTGAAATTTTCATTATTGCATCATGCATACTATTTAATGTTTAAAATATTATGTGTTTAGTGCAGTCTATAGTGAATACAAATTTTAGCATTTTGAAAAAAACCTGTTTATAACATCAGATACATGTTTAAACATCTATTTATTTCCTTTCTATTAATTATTATTTTAGATTTTTTTAAATGTTTAAATTTCAATTAATCCTTAATTTAGACTCCCAGACTATGTGTATTTGTATGTATATCAAGAAAAAATAATATAAATAAAATAAGATCATGTGACTAACTCTACACTCTCCGGCCACTTTATTAGATACACCTTACTAGTACCAGGTTGGACCCCCTTTTGCCTTCAGAACTGCCTTAATCCTTCGTGGCATAGATTCAACAAGATACTAATATATTTTTGGTCCATATTGACATGATAGCATCATGCAGTTGCTGCAGATTTGTCAGCTGCACATCCATGATGCAAATCTCCCATTCCGCCACATTCCAGAGGTGCTCTATTGGATTGGGATCTGGTGACTGTGGAGGCCATTTGAATACAGTGAACTAACTCATTGTCATGTTCAAGAAACTAGTCTGGGATGAAAACTCTGACCCTACCATCTGAATGTCGCAGCAGAAATTGAGACTCATCAGACTAGGCAACGTTTTACCAATCATCTATTGGCACCTGGTGTGGTCTTCTGCTGCTGTAGCCCATCCGCTTCAAGGTTCGACTTGTTGTGTGTTCAGAGATGCTTTTCTGCGTACCTCGGTTGTAACGAGTGGATATTTGAGTTACTGTTGTCTTTCTATCTGCTCGAACCAGTCTGGTCATTAACATCTGAACTCTGGCATCAACAAGGCATTTGCACCCACAGAACTGTCGCTCATTGGATATCTCTTTTTTCTGACCATTCTCTGTAAACCCTAGATGGGTGTGTGTGATTATCCCAGTAGATCAGCAGTTTCTGAAATACTCAGACCAGCTTGTCTGGCACCAACAACCATGCCACGTTCAAACTCACTTAAATCACCTTTCTTCCCCATTGTGATGCTTGATTTGAACTGCAGCAGATCGTGTTGTCCATGTCTTCATGCCGAAATGCATTGAGTTGCTGCCATATGATTGGCTGATTAGAAATTAGCTTTAGCAAGCAGTTGGATAGGTGTACCTAATAAAGTGGCCGGTGAGTGTAAATAAAATATAAATATACTTTTTCGTCATTGCACATTGTATATACAGTAATTAAACATGTTTTTAGTAGAGTGTATAGTAAATACAAATGATTGTATTCAATTAAGAGTTGCATTCTGGAAAAAAAGTTAAACATAAGAGAAATATATGTTTGCTGTATATAGTAAATACCCATTGTACTATGTGTTAGTATTCCATTGCCAACATAACCACTGTAATGACGAAAAATAATTCATTGCTGCTATTCTCTCTGTACTGTATGTGTCTAGTAAATCTGTCTCCGCCCTCTGGATTTCTCAGGGGATTTAGTGTGTCCATTAAAGGCAGTGGTTTAGTGTGGAATACATCAGTATGCATGCTGGGTAAAGCAGGAGGTTTCTCTCCCCCAATCCTCTGGGCAGACATTCACATCCAGGATACTTTGATCTGAACTCCTCAGCTTACACATCCATCCCTGATATATCACGACCTCATGTTTCTGTTCCCTTACCATATTTTACATCTCCGCTGTGCCACACACATTTCTGAAGAATAGATGGTGGATGGTATCACAAGTAGACAAGAAAAACACATTCCTGTTTACACCTGATGTTTAGATGTGTCTCTTTTGTGATGTTGCACACAAAAGAAGATATTTTGAAGGAAGTTGGCAACCATTGAAGTATTTGTTTTCTCTACTATGAAAGTCAATAGTTACAGGTTGCTGACATTCTTCAAAATATCTTATTTTGTGTTAACATGAATAAAAGAATCACAAACTGATATGTGAGTATAATGTGATTTTTTTAGGAACTATCCCTTTAATATGCAGAGAGTTATATCAGTGAAAACAATTTGAGTAAAATGTATACATTATTTTATTTCCCACTTATTTCTGTCAGTTCTAAATAGATTTTTTTCCTTCAGTTTTAATATTTATATACATGGTTGTCTATCTTATTTTACATGTACGCTCACTGGCCACTTTATTAGGTACACTTTACTAGTACAGAGTTGGACCCACTTTTACCTTCAGAACTGCCGTAATCATTTGTGGCATAGATTCAACAAGGTACTGTAAATATTTCTCAGAGATTTTGGTCCATATTGACATGATAGCATCACACAGTTGCTGCAGATTTGTCGGCTGCACATCCATGATGTGAATCTCCTTTTCCACCACATCCCAAAAGTGCTCTTGGATTGAAATCTGGTGACTGTGGAGGCCATTTGAGTACAGTAAACTCATTTATTTTCATTCCTTTTGTGTGAGTTTTGAGTTGTCATTGGGCTGGAAAATTTTCTTGGACATGGCAACCCTGCGTTATACATTTGTGATAAGATTCATTCATTCGTTTTCCTTCGGCTTAGTCTCTTATTCATCAGGGGTCGCCACAGTGGAATGAACTGCCAACTTATCCAGCATATGTTTTACACAGCGAATGCCCTTCCAGCTGCAACCCAGTACTGAGAAACATTCACACACACACACTCATACACTATGGCCAGTTTGTTCAGTTTCATTAATGTAAGTTGAGATGACTAGAAAAGTTCATTTGATTCAACTGAAAAATTTAAGGCAGCAAATTTTTTTTTTTTTACAGTGTATGCAGTGGCTGTACTGTGCGTAATACCTGTCATCAGCTCTACAGAGACTTGAGAAGTGCTAAGAAGTAAAGTTTGTCAGTTTGAGCGCTGGAAATTGTCTTTTCTGTGCGGCAGTTGGTCTGTTGTCAGCCATGACAGTCGCTCTACTGGCCCAGTCTGTGGGGTTTGTCTAAATAACGTCTCAGCTTGTCGCCACAGGAGGAAGGATTTCATCAACAGTCGAGCTTCACTGGAAACCGCTAATAGACCACAGCATGCTAACTCTTCTTCTTCCACACAACAAACCCTAGAAAGATGAAAGGCGCGCTGCTTTGATTCCCTAACGCTCTTTGTAATGCTATCAGACTATGTAAATATGCGCTTGGAGTCTGGAGTGAGAGTTTCATTTGAGACATCACTAGTTATTATACAATATTTGCGTTGCAGAAGTGATTGATTCTTGGTTGTCACGCACAGCTTGACGTTTATGTCTGAGGCACATGTCCTTTTTGACTAGAGCATTGTATGAAAGTGTAAGGATTTTAAGGAATAAATGTAAATAAGCTTAAAATGGGGGCCTATTATGCAAATATCACTTTTATAAAGAGATTTAGACAATTGTGTGGCTACAGTGTGTGAATATAGCCAGCTTCTAATTAACTCTACTTTTTATAATCACACTTCATAAAAACAGTCTGTAGAATCACTTTGGTTGACATTCTCCCTATCTACATGTCATCAAACCAAATCAAATCAAATCACTTTTATTGTCACATCATCAGCAGCACGTGTGTTATGATGAGTGAAAAGCTTAGGTGCTGGCTCCAGACAGTGCAAAATACTGATAGTGCAAATACAACGACAGTGCAAAATACAGACAGTGCAAATACAGCGACAGTGTAAAATACAGACAGTGCAAATACAACGACAGTGCAAAAT
>CAIGQZ010032461.1:9754651-9766654 GCA_903798205.1 Danio tinwini | reverse complement strand
GATGGATGGATGGATGGATGGATGGATGGATGGATGGATGGATGGATATATGGATGGAATTAATTTAATGGGTTGGGTTAAGGATTGCTTGATAAATATATTAAGTTAATTGATGAATCAATTAACCTGATGTATATGAAAATGAAAGATAAAGGAAAGATGGGTGGATGGATAAACTAAATAAATGGATAATAAACTGTACTACAATAAAACTGTATGAATGGATATATGAATGGATTGATGGAAAGAAAGATAAGATGCCGATTAAATGGATAAATTGCATATAAGATGAATAAAAAAAACATATTACCTTATTGTCAATAAGGTAAACTAATATTTGAGTGCAGTAAATACAGGGCATTGGAAAGCCATGCATTATAAACAAGTTACTCAATTTACACCATAAGTGCTGTGGTTTGTTTGTTTTGTTTTCAAACAGTAATTTATCAGTTGAGTAAGAAGACAGTCAAGAAGGCTTGTTCTCAGCTGGAGTATTGCATAAGGCAATGACCCATGCTTCATCTGCTGCTGAGCTCTGTCCGCTTGCACATCTTCTGCCGCCGCCCGCTGAGCCTCATCCCAGGGGGGAGGGAGGAAAGGGAATTGGGACGGCCTTTCGTTGTCATCTGTTCCTCCCTCAAGGTCACCCTGGTCACATGCTACTCCTCCAGAGCAGACCATGACTAATCACACTTTTTCTCATCTGCCTTTCTCTATTCTTCAATTATAAACTATGCTCTTCAGAAATGTGCTGTTAATGCAACAGTGTAGCGTTTTGTGTGCGCATGTGATTCTGAATGTGTATGTAGAGCTGGTGTCAGTGACAGTAATAGGAGGTGGCGTGGTGCCATGCCTAGCAGGAGAGGAAGGCATTCACATTAGCCTGCCGGTGAGAGGCAGACTCCAGCACTGAGGTCAGACAGGCAGGATCCAGCACAACATTATTCTGTCACTCACTGCACTGATGGGATTTGTGCTTCTAACCTGATTATGTGCATGAACTGTTAGTACAGGTGTGTCAAGTTTTGCGATGAAGTGTCATAGGTGGCCTTATACAGAAAGACCACTTATCCTTCATTTTAATATGTGAACGTGCTGTTTACACCTGGTTACATTTTTATGATCAAATAGCTGTCTTATTTGTGAAAACAGATCCATTTACATTTGGTCTCATAAATGTCTTCTCTAAACTGATCTGATTCAGATCTACATATCTTAAAAACCTGTGCTATATGCAAATTCAATATAGACTAAAGCAGTGTTTCTCAACCATGTTCCTAGAGGACCACCAGCACTGCATGTTTTGGATGTTTCCTTTGTCTGTCACACCCACTTCAGGTATTTCAGTCTCTGCTAATGAGCTGATGATCTGGATCAGGTGTGTTTAATTAAGGAGGCATGGTAAATGTGCAGAGCAGGTGGTCCTCCAGAAACGTGGTTGAGAAACACTGGACTAAAGCATCAGATACCGCTAACAGAAACGTAAGCCGCATTTCAACTGTCGGGACAGTGCGAGCTGGTGCTTTTATTGCGCCGGACCATGCCAATAGCCAGGGAGCTTAAGCAGTGAGGCCGAAATTACGTCGCAAAATCACTGTTGGGCTAGTAGCTTGCAGCGTGGCATGCAAACTCTGCCAGAGCATACCCCAAACTTCAGCTTGAATTAGGCAGATAAAGCACACCCTTAAATTGAAGACAACTAAAACAAATGACATGTTACGGTAGAGCATTACATTATATGTCTAAAATAGGCCTATGTATTTTCATTCATTATATTTGCTTACTCGCCGACTGACTGTTGGCATCGTGCATCGAGTGGTCTCGCCACTAACGGAGGGATGACCCAGCGCACTATTCATAACATATAACCACCGATATTTTTCGGTATTAACTCAGTATAAAATGTATTTTATAACATCCTCTTTTCAGTAGACGCTGTCAAACATTCAGCCCAAATGCTCCGAGAGACCTAAAACATATACATTTTCTCCTAGGCTATATGAAACCTAATAGGTAATTCCCCTTTTTTAAGAGAATAATTTAATGATGTTGAATATTATTCGGTTATCTTAAGTAAAGAAAACCGTTAAGCGTTTCAGGACATACGAGCAAGTAATAAAATATAGGCTGTAGCCTATAAATTGGTGCCCTCAGAAGCTATCCACGATCTGCATCGGTGTTCTAACAACATACAGTACGACACACAATAAAAGGTATCTTTTCATGTTATGCCGAGTTCAGACTGCATGATTTTCAAAGTAGTCTGTGACGGATGTTTTCACAATGCATGACTATCTGGGCTAGTGTTCTGTCGGCGCTGTGTTTACACTGTAGGATGGATCGGCGACAGGACAGTTCATACTGCATGACTTTAAAATAGGAAGAATCACAGACAACTTTGTCCAAACTACGTCTCACAGCCAAACAAATGCGAGAAGTGACATGGAAACAATGTGAGGTCACGTAATATATATCACGTAATATATCTTTCGCTATTAAACCCATAATGGAAAAAGAAGGCTTTAGCTTTAGAAACGTGTGTTGCTCACCTGGCTTTTGAAGAGAATTAATAATCTCTCCTCAACTTTTTGTTACTTTTCGACCTGATTGTAATATTGATCAGATGACACGTCAAACAGACACAATGCTCGTGCCAATTTTACACTTGTTTTTCCTCCATTTCTTGGCTCTAAATCAACTGAAAATGAGTGCTTTTAGCTTTTCCCCCAGTCTCCCGCTGGCCTGCAGGTAACCACGCTAGTGAATGCTGCTCACTCATTGGCTGTAGGTGATAGCGGATGTTATTTTTAGTCAGAACACATTCATATGGCATGATTTGCATCGCCGACAGCTCCAGATATTTAGCATGCCAAATATCTCACAGGCATTGCAATTCATAGTGATTCTCTAATATTGCGTCCTTAATAGTTCATACTGTGTGATTGTCACTCGCGTGCACGAGCATCGATTTGCCTGTGATTTCAGGCATTTGTCTGTGATTTCTCAAAACCTGTCGGCGAGTCAAAATCAGGGCTAAAATCATGCAGTCTGAACTCGCCATTAAAGGGAGTCTTGTCCTAACCATCTGCAATGGTGCAATGGTGACTTGCAAAAATTTCATTTTAGAAAGGCTTTCTATTTCCACGACATTGCAGCATAACAACAGCCTACTTTATACTACTATGACAAAGATCACCTCAGGTACAGGTTACGTGCTTTATTCAGTGTTACATTCTCCCAATGTGAGTTTGAATACCATTTTACGTGACATTTATTGCCATGCTACTGAAAGCAGCAGCAGATCTTGAAAATAAAATAATTTGCAGATGGTTTAAAATTAATGGTCAGAACTGGGATTCAGTGCCAACATCAATTATTCAGTTTCCTATTAATAATGTTAAAGGGGTTTGTTATGTATTAATTAGATTAAAATCTTTTCTATGCAGTGGCTGGTATTTAAATGTTTCTGTAATGTCGCGTCGCTTTTGGTGCAGACAGCCAAATTGTGTGTTGCTTGAATCTTGTCGCATTGCATGTTGTTAGGACATAGTGTTGCATACAAATGAATATATGTAGGCTATAGGAGACTATGTACTTCACTTGTGTTCACAGTTGAGCAAAGCAGGTTGTTATAAGCTAAATTAAACTTCTGAAAAGCCCTCCTTCCACACTATACTGCTGAAAACGCACATTACATGACCACACACACTCTCTGTCATGCGCTCTAGCATGTACATGTCTGAGCTCCAGGCTCAGTCAGTGGGTGCTTTGTGCATAAAACCCCAGAGAGCAGTGCACGTCAGAGAGTTTGTCAAGGATGTATTGCTTTATCGCGTCTCACTATAGTTGTTAAAGGTGATATTGAATTAATCTTGACTCTATCTAACGACTCTTCTGTCTTTTGAATCTATCAGGTAACAGGTCTGCATCGCCCAAACCTATTTTACATATTTAACATGGTTTTAACATGTGATTGTACATCTGAAGCTTGTGGGGTTTTTTTGTAAACAGATTATATTTATTGGTTTATATAGTTGATTTTTGTTTAAGTTCAAATATAATTCACACTAAAAACAAATGTGTCTAATTAATTTACAGACAACCCAAATTGGCTTTTTATTATATATTTTATATGAATTAGGCTGCAATAACACGTTTAAAACAAAACCATTCTAATATAAATATTTACTAATTATCAGTAAATCTGTGGAAATCTAAACTTGATCCAGTAAAGCACTGCAAATAGAATATGGAAAGTTTGATGTATGTTGTTAAGACACAATTAACAATAAATTCAATACAGATCCTCAGCATTTACATCAATGGCTACAAGACAATCATTTGACTATTAATGTTAGAAAAACAGAATATATATGTACGTTTACTCACCTAGACGAAAATTATCCATATCTTATCCCATCACTTTCTCAAATTAAAAACTTTCCGTTGTATCTACATATCGATATTTGGGAATCAGTCTGGACTCTCACCTTACTTATTGTGAGCATGTTTAAAATGTCTGTACAAAACTGAAGCAAAAACTATTTGTTTATGGGAAAATTAGGACAAATTTGTGTCTTTCTGTTTCAGGAACATATCTTCATGCCATAATTTTGTCCACCTTGTCTGAAAAAAAGCATTCATGCTCGACAGAGTTAGGCTCGATTCTCTTTTAATATTTTCCTGTTTAACAATTAAAATAAACAAATAAATAAAATAAGTATTAACACTAAATGTGAAGATAAATGATAGAAGCTGTCGGTGTATGTGCAATCTTCAAAATGATAGTAAATGTCTTAATAGCTCATTAATTAATCTAATGAATTAAACATGGGTTTCATATGTTTTTACATCCCTAATGATGCTACAAGTCTCAAGATGTTAGTTGCTTAGTGGTGTCTTTAGTAGACTCATAAACACTTTTGAACAGATTAATAATTTATTCATTTTATGGATGTACTTTGTTTGAAATATGTATTGATTGAATTTTATTTTGTTTGTTTTTTAAAAACTTGGTAATCTGGGCACATTTTACTACATCTTTAGCAGATTTTCACTCGCAATCAGTTCAGAAAGTGTAAGTAGCTAATCTCCACTTATTGGTTTTCTCAAAATGCAATAGCTTAAATTTCATTACAGTAATCTTCATTGTTTATAGGAAATTCAATTTGCGGCTGCATTTACTATGCTGTATGATCTGAATCACTGAGGCCGTATTATTGCTTTGAAGATGCTGTGCATGAGTGAGTTTATTTTTATTTGATATCTGACATGGCTTTGCTCCAGCACCAGTCAGTAACTGCTGACACAGGCATATTAATGCATGAAAAAAGAAGCACCGGTCTTTGTACTGTGTGTAACCTCATGTTATCACCTTGGACAGGTTGCAGCTTATTCAATTCACTAAAATTCAATATGAATTTTGACTCCGCACTGTCAATCATCAGATTAATTGAAGAGTTTGTCACATCTGCAATGAAAAATTGCTCTGTGTTTGACCTTAAATATATTTAGGCATAATAGACAAACTGGTGCGACTGACGTAATAGAAGATTATGAAACGTAATATAAATATAGTGAGATTAGGAAAAATACAATGCCCAAATGGCCCTTTATTTTCATGTACATTATGCTGCAACATACCTGTAAGTATGTAACATTAATGTTGGCTTTGTGACTCTTCGTTTAAGTCAACAGAGAGGTGCCAAAATAATAGTTACATAAAAATTTAGTTAAAAAGTTATTTTATGTTATAAAATATTCACTGGACATTTGCCTATTCTGCTTTAGGGACAGTCTGACGATGACATACACAATGCAAAAACATACACAACATCGAATGAATGATTTTTCAAAAGGTTGTTGGAGATGCCAAGTTGTCAGACTAACGTGAATTTTTATTGTATGTTATAAAATATTTACTGGACATTTGTCCATTCTGCTTTAGGGACCATCTGACTATAGCTATGCTTCCATTGTAAATTAAATTTATGCGCAAACTGGAATATCGCATAAAAGAGTCAAAGAGAAATCGTCACTTCCTGATTAACTGGCGCCAAATATCAAAAGTAAAAACAGAATTTGCTGCGGTAGGAGAAGCTGCGTGAATCTTTTCTTCATTTAATATATGACTTGCATTTCAGTAGAAGATGCCAACACGCAATGAATGCATGGTGGCGTTTAAAGGCATGAGACGCTGAGCACAGACCCTCTTGACAGTTCTGGAGGTAATTAATAATATAATAACACTAATACTGAAATTGTTAAGGTATTTTAGAATGACCAAAACAACATTTCAGATGTTTTAAAATGTGCTCAGCTTGCTGGTTTGTCCATTCACACACATTTTTATCATCACAAGATCTCTCATAACAAAATCACATGGAATTTATTTGGGAGAAAAAAGTTTCCATCATAGTTTATGTGCATCTTGGCATTTCCATGTCCAAAATGCGTATAAAAATAGGTGGATGGAAACATAGCTAATGACATACACAATGCAAAAACATTGAATTCATGTTTTTCCAATGCTTTCTGCACCTATACCTGGTACATTTTTAGTTCCACAAGCCGTACCATTCCCAAAATGTGACATATACACACTGCTGATCACCGATTGGTTCTGGATAAGTTTGTCAAAACAAATGTGGAGATTTGTGTGAAATAATTTTGAGAGTATGGTAACTAAAAACTTTTATTTAAAGTTTACAATGCTAATACAATTAAGCTTGATGAACAAAGCCAGTCTCTCATATAATAGGTCTACTAAAAAGCAGGAGATATAACAGTTTTTTAAGTAATATAAACATTTGCATATTAGCCAATATTATTGCTGAAATTTGTATATAAACAAAATTCACACACATTTATATAAGTAAGATGTAATGATGGGCTAAAAAAATCTGAATTTCTGTGCTCACAGATTTTTTGTTGGCCTAATCATCACTACTAGTATAATTGGTTTTGCAACATAAGACACCAAACCCACTATATTAACAACCTCTTAGTCAGCATCAGGGCGCTATTTTTGAACATGTCAGTGTTTACTATTACTATTACTGTTACTATTTAAAGTTACATAGGTAGTCGTAAATCCCCATAAGTGAGGGTTGGCTAACAGGTTGCATAATCAGCAGAAGCCACCACTGTATTGTTGTTTCGCACAACTAAACCATTTTTATACCATCACAAGAAAAAGACACCTGAATGGGCTGCATCGTGGTCAGTAAGAGAGGTCAAGACATTCCTCTGATTAGTAGCTGAGGAGTAGATCCAGCAAAAGGATAGCTCAACCTTAAATTAAAAAGTTTTTGAGGAAGTCATGACTGTAGAGGCAGTGCAACTACTGTATAGTGATAATCCCACCCAGTTTAAGCAGTACCAAGCTGCAATGGAAATGCATCTTACTGCACAGTGTAAAAAAGGCTTAACTTAATAAATATGAGGTCCTAAATCTAACATAGACTCTTTTAATTAGTGTTTGTTTGTTTATTTGTTACTTCTTGCTATCGAGTAGAAAGAGGTCTCAAACATGTAAGTTGAATGAGACTGGAAAATGGTGATGAATATGTGTGATAATCTACAAACCACAGCTTTACTCACCCTCAAGTCATTCAGCTCCTGTACGGAGCATTAAAAAGTGAAAATGTGATGTTTTCTTCCGCTTGAATCAGACAGTAGGTGCAGAAAGCGAAAATTCAGCACCTTGAACTGAAAATCCCCATGACTGCTATCTCAAAGAGCAGCAAGTGAGACCAATGAGCGGTTCGTGTTCCCCTGTCTGGCCCTTAAATGCGGATGATGAAAGCCTGTTGGTTGTGACAGGGCTCTGCTGATCGGGTCAGGCTTTGACCCTCAAAAATACCCTACAGGATTTTCTCCCCAAACTATAGGCTCTGGGTCTCTCAGGGTTTTCAGCACTTCTGTGAAACAACTTGGCAAGAGCGCCATGTCTGCTGTAAGAGAGATGAACACTTTGTTCTAGGTCTCAAATGGCCGACTCAATCAGTGGCAGAAAGTGAACATGTTGCAGTCTTACTCCACTTTATTTTCTTGGCACCTGAAATGCTACTACATCAATACGCTATGACAACAGCACACTGATAGCTAGATTCCAAATTATGGAGACGCATACAATATGATTTATATTAAGCGTGTTATATTTAATTATTGGGTGTTTCTACTTTCTATATAGTGTTGTATTTTTAATGATCTCTCGTTAGTTATTAATTATTATTCCAATTCTTGTTTTTGATTGGCTGGAGGGTGTGCATTATTTTCGATGAAACGCACAGGTAGTTCCAGTCAATTTTGATCACATTTTGAAAAAAATACGCTTCTCCCAAACATTTGTAGATACCTTAAGAACTCACATGTGCTGCACAGGAAAAGAAACTGATGAGGACGGTTAATGGCAAATGGTAAATGTTACATGCAATTTTGTTTTGATAAAATCTTAACTTGACGTGGGTAACAAATGTGCCAGACTACACGTTCTATTACGATCAGTCATCTTGTGACATCTACGACAAGCGTTATTTCCCAAAGCAATAACAAGTGTTGCTATAACAATATTTCTTATCTTAATTTTAATGTTTTTTTTTTTCTTATTTTAATCTCAATAAACACTGATGCTTCCTGACAACTAGGCTACATTATTTAAGTGCATTTATTATGACATTGATAGGATCAAACTTATATTTCCTATTAAGATATTTTCTTTTAAATCAAAATTTATATTTTCCTGCCAGGGTTGCTTATTAAACACTCCTTCACCTGAACATGCCGCGAGTGAGACAGAGAAAATGAAAGCACATCTGCACCAAGGAAAAATCAGATGCTCAAGATAAAATAATGACATATTAAAATAAATAGCAAATATGTGAGAGGTTTGTGACACAAGAATTACAGTGAAGCATTAATTAAATCCTTGTTTTCGACAAAGCAAAACAAATAATCCACCCGCATAGTTGAGCAGTGGACAGGGCACAAACAAAAAAATAATTTGTATATTTTTCATGTTTTATCTACTAGATAAACTAGAATAATCAAATAACATCTGGGGTAAAGTGTTTCAAAACTAGTCTGCTGTATGCTTCAGTGCCAAAGCACAAACTGGTTTGTTAAATAAAATAAAATCTAGCCTTGCCAGTGAGTTTCAATTTATTTAGTTAATCAAGTACTTTATTATATGCAAGACAGGCTGCCCAGTGTCACCGCATGACAGAACATGTTGAATAAAACAAGGAAAAAATTAAACATGCTAGACTTTCTGCGATGGTGTCGTGAGCCATTGCAAACATGGTATCGGTTGTTGTGAACTATGCCCTGTTAAATGAGAAGAAATGATTGAATCTTGTGTCACGATGCCCATTTGTCATTCACAACTCCCCATGACACCCTAGGTCTAGGAAATTGTGACAAAATCATGTGATCTGACTGGGGCTTAAGTTTAAACTAGTTTTGCTCTTTGCAGAGTAATATTTTTCCGAATTTTTGTCAGTTTTGACAGGTTAGATTTTCGTGTCCCTCGACTGAATCAGCAGTGATAAGCAGACAGAAAGACAGAGATCATGTGCATGCTGTCTATACATATTAGCATTAATGTTAATTAGAATCGATTTCATCAGTCTGATTACAAGTGGACAAATAAGACATTTCCAGTTTATCCCCAGTGAGTTACAGTACAAAAATATGAACTTGGGTACCAATCGATACCTGCTAGCAATAGTTATGTTTCTCACCACCTATTTTATATGCACAATTTGTTATATTACATAAAAATGTTTAATGGAATGTGCCAAAATGTGCACTAATTTAAAAAATGCATAAACGCACTGTAAAAAAAATCTGTATTTTTACGGTTTATTTACGGCAGCTGGCTGTTAAATTACAGAAATTTACTGTAAAATAACAGAGGTTGAATTACAGAAATTAAAATTTTATTACATTTCTGTAATTTAACGGCCGTTATTTTACGGGGGTTTTTCCGCCACCCCAGCTGCTGGAAATTAACCGTAAAATTACTAATATATTAATTTTTTTTACAGTGTGTACTCCCAAAAGTCTCAATTAGTACCAAAATCTAGTCTAATCAAGTTTTGACAACCCTTGTTAGTATTATGTTTGCATTTAAAGAAATGTGGCGTTATGTAATATCACATATTACATAGCTTTTAATATATAAGTACCTAACATTGCCTCAGAAACCACTCAGAACAATAATGCAGCACCATTTTCTTCAAAAGATGTGGAGTTTTCCCCAGCCAGTAGGATTTCTAATATAGCGCCATACTTCTGAAGAGTCAGCCTTGGTGCTTTTTTGTATTGAATTGCTAACTTTTACCTCTCCCAACTTCACTGCTGTCAGCAGCTTAACAGCACCAACCAGCATGCCTCTGCTGACATTTATTCACCTTTCATCTTTATATGAATTTATTTAATTTGCTGACAACAAACAGCAAGTTCAAAGCAAAGGTTGAACCCACCAAGGCTTCGCTGTTTCATCCCGATGTGAAGAGAGCACTCGCAGAAACTGTCACATTACAACTTAGAAACAGCACAGTATTGTTTGTTTCCACTTGCACTGTAAGCGTGTTCAGCGTTTGTCTTTTTAAATTCATAATTTGTTGGGGAATAGAGGAAAATAGTTGTGTACAGTCATGGTCAAAATTATTGGCACCTTTGGTAAATATGAACAAAGATGGCTGTGAAATAAATATGTATTGTTTATCTTTTTTATCTATTGTTTAGAAAACTTTAATTTAAATAAAACTATTGAAATTGGGGATGTATCTCATTATGATTTTTTTGGGCAATACACGAAAAATGAAATATCTATGAAATATATATTGATTTCATTTGTTTTCAATAGTCTACAGAACAAACCATCGTTATACAATAACTTGACTAATTACCCTAATCTGCCTAATTAACCTAGTTAAGTATTTAAATGACACTTTAAGTTGTATATAAGTGTCTTGAAAAATATCTAGTAAAATATTATTTACTGTCATCATGTCAAATATAAAATAAGTCAGGTATTAGAGATATTTAAACTATTATGTTTATAAATGTGTTTAAAAATCAATTTCTATTTAATGGAGAGAAGATTTTTTTAAACACAGTTCTAAACATAATAGTTTAAATAACTCATCTCTAATACCTGACTTATTTTATATTTGACATGATGACAGTAAATAATATTTGACTAGATATTTTTCAAGACACTTCTATACAGCTTGAAGTGACATTTAAAGGCTTAACTAGGTTCATTAGGTTAACTAGGCAGGTTAGGGCAATTAGACAAGTTATTGCATATTGATGGTTTGTTCTGTAGACTATTGAAAAAATATATAGTTGAAAGGTGCTAATCATTTTGTACCTAAAATGGCTTTTAAAATTCTTTAACTGTTTTTATTCTAGTCAAAATAAAATAAATAAGACTTTCTCCAAAAGAAAAAATATTATCAGACATACTGTGAATTTGGTAAATATAAAAAAAGAAAAAAAATCAAAGGGGGACTAATAATTCTGATAATATATTAATGTAATAGGATATTAATGCCTATATTACAGGGGTGCCTAAAGTTTTTCTTATAACAGGCCAAAAACCAACCTTGATTGAGGGCTGTGGGCCGAATAGTTGGCTTTTTTGTTAGTCAGCAATAAAACAAATAAACAAACAAACAAAAGGCTACATTAAATTCAAAATCACAATCTCTGTCAAAGGTATTCGCCCAAACCACCTTCCTATACCTTCTCCCTCTCTTTTCAGATGGGACAGTGGGCCAAACCAAAGGTTACCATGGGCCAACTTTGGCCAGCAGGCCCTACTTTGGGCATGTCTGCTATATTATATATTAACTATTATACTATCATAATTATAGAAAATGCATTTTTATAGATATTAAATTCACACAGTCTGTATATTTATTTGATATTTAAATTTTTTATTTATTTGTTGTTTTTAAATAGACGGGCATGGTGGCTCAGTGTAAGCAC
>CAIGQZ010032461.1:9728086-9743351 GCA_903798205.1 Danio tinwini | reverse complement strand
AATAATAATAATAATAATAATAATAATAATAATAATAATAATAATAAATATACTTCATTGGACATCTACACAGACATCACCTATATATAACTGCAGGTTAACTGTGTTTATATATAATAACTTTAACTAATAATTAGTTACTAGTTAATTAAAGTTATTAGTGATTAATAAAGTTATGGTGACTAATAAGTTTTCTGATTTTGATTGTAATACAATAATGTGCACCTTTTGTAAAGCTGCTTTGAGACATTAATTATTAAAAAGCGCTATACAAATAAACTTGAATTGAATTTGCTTAATAAGAATCGGTTGGTGTAATTAATTTCAAAGTAACTAATTACTGTAATTAGATTGCTTTCTCCCTAAATAAAGTAAAGGATTACTTTTCATTTTTAGGTCATTTAATTAAAGTGACATATGATATACTTATATTAAATACTGTCTATAAATTCAACAGTTCTAGATAAATCAATCCAGATAGGCAGAGTGTGTTCTTTTCGGCTTAGTCCCTTTATTTTTCCGGGGTCGCCACAGTGGAATGAACCACCAATGTATCCAGCACATGTACACTTATGTACACTTACATGTACAACAGCCATCTCTGGGAAACATCCATATGTACTCATACACTACGGACAATTTAGCCTACCCAATTGACCTGTACTGCATGTCTTTGGACTGTGGGGGAAAACGGAGCACCCGGAGGAAACCCACGCAAAAGAAGGGAGAACATGCAAACTTCACACAGAAACGGCAACTGATGCAGCCGAGGCTCGAACCAGCGACCTTCTTGCTATGAGGCGACAGCACTACCTACTGCGCCACTGCATCATCTAGAGTGTATTTTTTATGGAGTAATTATATTCAACAACTAAAGAAGTACATTTGTCAAGAAATTTGTTCATGACAATATAAGGTATGCATACAGTGAAGCAGAGCATCTGTATATACATCATTTATTGTTTAAACTCTACAAATTGTATTGTAGCACATTTATTAAGATATTTGGCCTCATTACTTAATTTTTAAACTAAGTAAGGTTTTATTTGTCTGACAATTACACAATGAAATGTTTTAGAAATGTGTCAATATAAAATATGGGGTCATTAATTGGAAACGTTTTGTGTTTTGATAAATTAAAAGTGTTAATGTTTTTAAAACAAAATTGACACAGATTTAAAGAATTAAGAGTATAATTTATTTTGCATATGCGTTATTTGTGCATTTGTAGTATTTAGCCAAGTAATAAATTGCTTATTCATTCACTAAGGGCATACTCACACTATGTTATTCGAACTGTGCCCAGGCTCGTTTCCCGGATAGTTTAAGAAATGTGAAGGCTCTAAATCGGGCTCAGGCATGGTTCACTTGGCCGGCCCTGGCCCGGTTGGAAGAGGTGGGCCAGAGCGCGGTTCACTTGGGCTCAGGTGCGGTACGCTTGTGTGTGAGTGCAAAATGCGCCTGAAACTGAAAGCGAGACGTGACTTTTAAGGGACTGTTTCATATGGATTAATTAATCATTCGTACTGTTCAATGAACACAAAATTGTCGTAGTTTAAGATGCAAACCCCTCACTGCATGTCAGCTGCGCCTTCATCAAACCTCTTAATTCCTGCAGCATGAGGACTTTATGATGGTTTATGAGCGTCAAAAGTGGCTGATCTGTTCGGCGAAATATTAGACTGCATTTCACCGCATATCAGACGACTTACACGATATAACTAAAGAAATCTCTACTGTGCTGAGCGAGAGCGATTACTGAACAGTGCATCATCGATGACGTAAGCATGCCCAGGCCCGAATGTAATGTGAGTGGGGACCGTCGGGGGAGACGGGAGGGGGGACAAGCGTGCTTTGGCCCGGATCAAGGCAACTGTACATAGTGTGAGTATGCCCTAAGTTGACTTAAGTAGAAGAGTGATTTAAATACAATTTTAATGATGTAATTTGTAATTAATTACTTTTTTGAAGTAACTTACCCAACACTGGAGATTATATGATATAAGATTATATGGTATATAAGGGAAATTGTATGTATTTGGATTATATTTTTTTTATTTAATTTAAATATTTGTGTATACATTTTTAAATGTGGAATTTAACAGTTTAAAAGTGGAACACTGGAAAAAAAACTTGGATTTAATAAAATGTTTAAAGTTGTTGACTGCAAACAATTTATATGGGCTGAATTTAAACAAACAAATGAAATGTAGTAATGTTCAACTTAATTTGTTTGTTTAAATTCAGCCCATATAAATCGTTTGCAACCACTTACCTTAAAAACTTTTAATAAATCCAATAAATCTTTCTTTTTTTCAGTGTTCCTCTATAATCTAATCTTCTTTGAAAAGCAATGAACTGAAAAATTATTCAGTGGCCTCAAGGACTCCCCAAGCCAAACCCACTCTCTCACTCACCCAATCAGCAACATTTCCATTTAGCATTTTATCGCCACTGATACAGTCTCCTGGCAACGGGCATCAGCAAACCAGTGTGGTAGTAAATCTGTTGGCAGTGTATGTTGAGCGTCAGTCCTGCTGATCACCATGTGCTTCTAGTGATTAGCACTGCTTCACACACACACAAATCAGATAAAGCACAATTAATACAGCTCGGGCAGGGGGGTGCACAGGGGCTTTGTGGCTGAGGGGAAGAAGCATGCTGGAGCTGGACAGACAAAAGAAGCAGCTTTAATTCAAAGCCGAGGATGATTTTTGTGACTTGTTTTGGAGCTGAGAGGATATCCTGATGTTTCTTGCACACTTTGTGTCTCATCCCCTAGGCAGTGGAGAAGCTGGTGTCTGTGTGTGTTTGTGTGACATCTTCTTTGAGGGTGTGAGAGACGTCAACAAAGGGTGTTACTATTCATGCTGGAAGGATTTATAGTCCTGTCATACAGTATGTGGATCTGTGGGATCTTTGACTTGTAATCGTCAGTGTGAGTGGAGTGTGATGGTGCAACCACGTGCATCTCAGTGTTTTTTCTACCGGCTTTAGCAGGGATGTGATTGGCGAAATCTCTGAACTCGGGAGAATGTTGAAGCTCAAGACTTTTTGTTTGGATTACTGGCAATTTCTTTGCTTGCAGCCGCTCAATGGCTTCTATAAAAGGTAAGCGCTCTTTGTTTGAGACGTGGCTTTTTTGATGCCTTTGTGGAAATGTGGCTTATGGTAATGTGCTTTTATTGTCCTCTTTGTTGTTCTTTAAAATAATATTAACCCATTTAATTGCAGCAATCACAATAATGACTGTAAGTATATATATGATTTATTAAGATGGTAATAATAACTGGTGTTTTTAGTAAAAAATAAATAAACAAAAAAAAAATATATATATATATATTAAATACAGCTCGATTAAATACAGCATGTGCAATATTACAAAAAATTTCTTGTGGATAATTTAATGAGTAAGTAAAATAAGTATTTTATATGTATTTATTAGATAAAAAGCTAATAAAATGTATTAAAAAATATGATAAACATTTAAGACATTGTTTAAAAAAATTACAAATATATATCACTAAAGACAATAGTAAAAACATAGCAGTATAATGTAACAAATCATCTTACCTTACTCTCATTTATTTATTTATTTATTTGTGTATTTATTTATTTATATATGTATTTATTTGTGTATTTCTTTATTTATATATTTATATATTTATTTATTTGTGTATTTATTTATTTATTTATTTTTGTATTTATGTATTTATGTATTTATTTATTTGTGTATTTATGTATTTATTTATTTATTTTTATTATTTAAGATACCTATCACTGTGCATTTATGTCTACAATAATAACCCTAGACTTTGGTTAAACAATCTGACTATTAAAAGAGTGGCTAATTGTGTTGTTAAAATTTTGATGACTGCATAAATATGCTAACTCAGTAAAGACAATTTCAAAAAATACTTTTCGAGGGCTTACTAATGAGGCATTGTTTGGATATATTCATGTCTTTGGATTAAATTGTTGATTTTGTATTAGAGATGCTTTTGTTTGTTGGAGCAGTTATGCATTGTGTTGTTGTTGTTCAGTTGCAGCGTTATAAGCAGTTATTCATTCAGTAAAGAGCTGTGGAGCTGAGGCTGAACTGGTTTAACCTCAGCTCTATTGTGTTTCTGTGACCTGACAAGCGTTTCCATCACAGATCTGATCCTCTATTGTGAGGCAGGGGAGTCGTCGGGGGGCTCTGTCCTGTGCTGGGCTGCATGTGTGTGTTCTGTGATTTTATCTGCACATCCTTTAGTTTATGTGTGCTGGCTCACCCCCCCCCCCCCCCCTTTCATATGACTACTAATTTAAAAGAAAGAGAAAAGTGGCATGATGACGTTGCACTTAACCTTTGCTGACTAAGGTGTCCGGCCATCTCTGACTCGAGCAGTGACTCAGGAAATCCCCTGTCAACTGTTCATAACTGTTCATGCTGACCTTCTCGCCTCTCCAATTGACTGCTGTAATCAGTGAAAAGCGCATAGTTCACACAGCCTGGCCTTTGTGTACAGTACAGCTCCTTCTGTCGAACACTATACTGTGTAACTGGTGGCTTTCAACATCACATTTGAAATAGAACTGAAGAAAAAAAAGAGAAGAATCTCCTTTATTTTTTTTTGTTCATAGCATGACGTTCGGTGTTAGTGTTTCAGAACTGAATTATGCATGCTACTGTCAGGGCAAACAGCCTCTTTATAGCACATTAAAATGATTCATACGCTTTGACATTTTACATTTTTGTTGGGCAAACAATTATGTTAATATTGGAATCAGACTCATGCAATTGCCTTATCAGAAACGGTGCTTTTACCTTCATTTCATCTCATTCTCTACATGATTTGATAGGAAAGTGGTTCACCTTAAGCCTTTAATAACTGCATTAATATACAGTATGGCATGGTAATTGGTTGGATAATTGATGGATAAATAAGATAATATATTATTTTTCTTCCCATTAAGTGCACTGTAAAAAAACAAAGACAAAAAGTCAAGACAACAAATATTTTGATGTTGCCTTATTTTATTTTATCAGGTTTTAATCAGGTTTCAACAAATGTGTTTGTTATTTTTATATATTTTCTTTCTCAGTTTGATTGATGTAAGTTGAGATGACTAGAAAAGTTAATTTGATTCAACTAAAGAATTAAGGCATCACAATTTATTTGCAGTGTGCTAATAATTGTTTATTGGCTGTTAGTGCTCATTCTTTAGTGTCCTTTTTTTAAAAATACTATGGTAGTCATTACACTAATACTTATTGCTGATTATGATTGTAAAATGTATTAGTATGTACTTTCATACTAGCACTTGTTTTTTAGCCACTAATCTCTTTTCTATGTACTAGTACCTACATAATGTGTACATACTGCAGTGCTGAATAAAGTAATATAAAACATCTTAAGTCCCTTAAAAAAATTCTTAATTTTTAAGGAAAGTCATGTGAAACTTTATGCTATTTTTTTTAGTATTAAAATTATAATATACCCAGATGAGCACTAGTATCTACACTGTAAAAAATAAATCCTTAAAATTTAGGGTAAAAAAACAGCAGCTGTGGTTGCCAGTATTTCACTGTTAAAAATATGGTACAATCCCTAAAAGTAATTCTCATTTTTACAGTAAACTACCGTATTTTATTAATTTATAGAAGTAATTCGTCTGTATTTTAAATTACCAACATCTATACATCACATTGTTTATTACACAGATAGACAGGTTAACACAGCCATACGTAGGTGGTGATGAGAAAGTTACATGATGAACCAATGCTCATCACAAACAACTATTCCCACAAGCAGAAAAGTGTCTCAGTGTATAGAAGGTGCTCAGTGTCATTCACACAGCTACTAAACACCAGTATTGGAACATGCGTAAAATTAAAGTCATGAAATAAACATTGTTTATTAACATTAGATGTAACATAAATCTCTAATGTACATAACTGATGGGGAAACAACTAAAAAGATCCATAGTAATGTCAACAAAAAGCATAAAACGTGATGTGCTATGCCGGGAATTCCGGGTGAGTCCATTTACGGTTATTCAATGTTTATATTAATAAAGCATACTGTTAAGCAGGTTACAGGTTTTTGCTGTAGCATATTACAGTTTTTTTTTCGTTGATATCACGGCCATTTGTTACAGTGTAACAAATAAATGCTGTTATCAACCTGCCGTAAGCACTGACCCTTTAATGTTTGAATGACACTGTATATGACCTGATAAGCTGGTAATGTTTTTTTTTTTGTTTTTTTGCTGATTACACTTTTTTTTCTATTAATATCTGTAGACTTCAATGTTATTCTTCTGTTAGGTCTACAGATATATGAGCAATATCACATGAGTAGCAGTGTACGATATTGCTGTATATCAGCACCGGTGGAAGGAGTGCTTTGGCACGAGGCTCCAGGCCGAGTGACTTAGTGTCCCACCAGTGCTGATATACAGCCATATCGCACTGCTACACGTGTGATATTGCGTTTATACAACAGTTCGACCACACAATCGTGTATATAAAAAGTAAAATCAAACAAGGAGAGTCTAAAAACCCTTTTGTATTAGGAACTACTTACTTCTGCCATTCATTTACATCTGCAGCTGACGTTCGAACAGCAGAAGCCATTACTAATTCACCAATGTCACTTTAGAGCTAGTGTTTGAATGATTCTCTAGCATTATATCTTAAAGGGGTGACACAACAGGTGATTTTGCTCACATTTTCCTAACAGCAGGAATATTTGTTAAACTGTAGAGTGTCCTCTGCTTGTTGCTGTATGTGGGCAGAGTAATACACAAAGGTGAAGGCTGAAGAGGCGGTACGAGTGCTGTTACTGGCAGAATATCGCATGAACCATACAGAACCATACAGAACTGTTGTATAAATATCTATATCTATAAATATATATCTATATAGTTTAGATGTGTATTCAGTGCTGTTTTAAACTATTGTAGTTTACCACAAAGTGAGCATGAACACAGCATCACTATCATGGAAATTAGCATAACGGGACATTAATATTCTTTGTGTAGACATCCCAGACAGGAATGTTTTTTTTTTTTTTTTTTGTCGTCTAAATGCTTAAAAAGAGCAAGAGTTGCCTTCTTCCCTGCTGTGGCCATTTTTGAAAACAGACTCACCTTTTATGGAGCTTTTTTGCTTGTAATTGTGGTGAAGCAGAGACAGGACCTCTTTTCTGTTCTATCTCACTCATTTATTTCATTTGTGTAAATATCTGAACTGCATGTTCCCATTGCTCAACTGGTGAAAAATTAGGCTAACAGAGCCAAAGTCTCAGTAACTGCACACAATGATAACATTTAAAGCATGAATGTCAGGCTGAGAGTTAACCAGCTAAAACCAGCTTGACCAGCCAAAACCAACTATGCCCAGCTTAAACCAGGCTGGTCAAGTTGGTTTTCGCTGGTTTAAGCTGGTCATTTTCCAGCCTGACCAGCTAAGACCAGGCTGGAAATGGCTGGAAACCAGCCTGCAATTGGCCAAAACACCTATAAAACCAGGCTGTTTTTTTCAGCAGGGTTGGTAGAAAGTTATAACAGTTAAGTTATGATAGCATCTTAGCAAACCGCTACTTGTGCCAACAGCAGGGCTCACCATGTATGTGTAGTTAACTAGTTATCTGAGAGACCATTCGCCTGGACAGACTAGGCTACTGTGCATAGTTTTAGATACATGGCAATAATTATTATTTTAAATGAAATAATTTTTTTAAGAAATGATTTGTTGAATACAAAGAGCATGTATACAGCTATATTTTGCATGTTTTGACATATTAACATTTGTGGCTAAGAAATAATTATGTATTTTTGGTGTGGTCAGAGATAATTTTGGTAAATCATTAGTGTTGAGCCCTGAAAAGTCCTGTGAAATAAAAACGAATTGCAATGCGACACTATGAATTTGCTCGTGCACATTAAGCAAGTTCATACACAAACAAAAAAGTTAAAGGAACGAGGAGGCATGTAGACATAACACAATGTCTAAAATCAAGTTATTTTTGCGTGCCAAAGTCAAATTTATGCATATAAAATATATTTTCCCAACAACTAAATTGTGGCTAGTGAAAATGGCGAGTGGCTAGTAATGTTGTAAAACTACTAGCCACAGTGGCTGGTGATCAAAAAAGTTAATGTCAAGCCCTGGCTAACAGTATAGTTAATGATGTTAGCTATGTGTTAAAGTTTGTTAGAAACATGATAGAGCATGCTAGCAATGTGGTAAACTCTATCTGTGTTTTAAAACATGCTATTAGTGTGCAAAACATAATAGAATGGTTAATGGTTAATTTGTGTAGATTTATGTATAATTATAGATAATTTATAAAAGTGTTTATTGGTAGGATTCGATTTGTGAGTATTATGGTAAAACTTTAGACTTTGGTCTTAAAGTAAATATATACTGTATATTTAATAATAATTCATTCACTTATTCATTTATTTTCCTTCGGCTTAGTCCATTTATTCAAACAGGGGTCACCACAGCGTAATGAACCGCCAATAATAATAATACTTCTAATAATTTAATATTTGTTTTGTTTGTTTATTTATATGCTAATTAATACATTATGCCATTTTTATCACATTTATTTTCAGATGATGAAAGACTTTTTTTTTGGTTGATTTTGGACATTGTGTGCAGAATGTTATTATTATTGATGACTACCCTAATATGACATAACTAGGTCAGAGGCTAGGCTAATATAGAAGAGATTGTGAACAGTATCATCTTATTGAGTGTCCTATTGCAGTAATAACAGTCTGACTGTACATAATCCTTCCTATTACATGACTCCATACCAAATAAATATTGATTTTTGTTTTAATTATTTTACAGTGTCAGATGGCAAACACATTGAAATATTAAACTTGCACATCCACTTTCATAAATAAAATCATAGACAGAAATTCATCTCTTTTTTTTCCTTGTGGCTCATAATGTGTTCAGCACTTTCATTAAGATTGTTAGGCGGTATTAAACTGTCAGCTTTTACAGGGATACAGCAGCCCTTTTGCTTTATGATGGATTTAAAGCTGGGTTATGTGTGTTTGTGTGCTGTGTGCTTTGAATTGCAATGCTTTCGTCCAAATTGCATTTTGTTCAGTCTTTCGCTGCCAAGAAGCTGCGGGCTACAGAGAAAGCATATGTATACGTGCCAGTGTGTGTGTGTGTGTGTGTGTGTGTGTGTGTGTGTGTGTGTGTGTGAGAGAGAGAGAGAGAGAGAGAGAGAGAGAGAGACAGTGTGGTGGACAGTAATTAGAGAAAGGGAGGATGTGTTTTTGAAGGATACGACAGTCTTCAGGGAAGTATTCTGATGTCAGTTACTGAAACTATAACGTTGTTTTTGCTTGTCCTGCTAATTACTTCAATCCTTTTTAAAAAGTGTCTGTTTTTAACAGACTGTGAAATGTCCAGCACTTGTAAAAAAAAAGCTAGCAGAATTAGATATTTCATCGTTGAATATATTTGACAATATTCAGAGTTTTGTAGTATTTCTCAATATTCTATGGAAAAATAAACACCATGTTTTTCAAACTCTGGACATCCTGTACTTTTATTTTAAATGAGAAAAAAGTTGTAAATTAGCCCAAATGTCTTTATATATAATAAATTGACTTTATGTTTTAATTAATGTCACCAACACTTAGTATTATCCAGTAATCAAAGGATTTTGTATTATAGCGTAGTAAAAAAACAAAACAGGAATTCAATTAATCTACATGTATTCATTTTGATAACACTTTAGTTTAAATACTAACTAATAAACTAATTATTCTGCACATATTCTGTATGATCTCATTCTACATCCCTAATCCTACATAATACTGTATCTAAACCTAACTACTACCTTAATAA
Source organism: Danio tinwini (assembly GCA_903798205.1). Classification (NCBI taxonomy): domain Eukaryota; kingdom Metazoa; phylum Chordata; class Actinopteri; order Cypriniformes; family Danionidae; genus Danio; species Danio tinwini. The sequence goes on along the minus strand of CAIGQZ010032461.1, from coordinate 9,733,480 downwards.
CTATTAAGTAGCAGCAAATTAGTTAAATTGTATACCTTAAAGGGTTGGTCCAGAGTGTATTTTTAAGTTTTGGTATTGTTTATAAGATGCAAAGCAATGCTTTATTTCCCATTTTGTAAAAAAATCACGTAATCTTTTCATATATCTATTTTTGATTATATACAGCTACACAGCTAACATGAAAATGACTGTCATATTTCCTAGTTTCTCTGAAAGGCCCGCCCTCAAGAGGCTCTGATTGGTCAGCAAACATAATATGCTGTAATTTGTGGATCAGCTCCACGTCACCAGTAAGCGTCACGTCCAGTCACGCCTCTACTTGCAAGCAATGTGCTGTGCATTCTGCTGTGCAACTACTGTCCGACATTGTAGCTGTGTCAGTGTTAGCCTGAATTAGACAGAAAATGAAGAGGACACAGCTGAACCTCATGTGTGCACTCTAAAATAAAAGCTGACAAGTGTCTTTCATATACTGTATATAAGCATGTGTAAATAATATGAAACATTCACATATCTTTTGCGAGTTTGTTATTTGAAATGTAAAACGCAGGGAAAGCGGCCGCATAGAGAGACACTGCAGTGCTGCTGATTGTGGGTGTTTACAGCGGTTTGATGGATAAATATGAATTTGTAGCTAAATTGTTAACGGTGCTAAAACAGCATTTGTCATTGTTTACATCTTTGTTTACGCCCTCGTTACAACATATTGTTAACCGTAGACACTATGCATATAATAAATCAATTTTAACAAATAAATATACTTACAGGTTGTGGCTCACAATCCTCAGCTTCTTCTATTATGGTTGAAGCTGCTCCTTTTTTAAGGAGTTTTTAGCCAAATCCAGCACTGAACTGGGTGAGATTCTGGAAGCTGTCCTTTGTCAGATGCTAGCTATATATTTTTTATAATTCTCCTGAAACAAAATAAAATAAAATAAAATAAAACTGTAAGCACTTCTCTCTTTGTGTCATGTCCTTTGGAAGCACAAATGCAGAAACAGAACGAGCTCTGTGGAAATTGCAGTGTTTGGAAAGCATATTAGCTTTCTCTGTTATAACATTACAAGACATCTAGCCATGCCCTGTCAATGTGCGGTATATGTGCTTGATTTGAAGAGTTTGTGTTTGCATTAACCCGGATGAATTTTTTTGTCGTCCCCAAACTTCGTTCGCTGCAAGCTTTGCTAAGCTTAATTTGTAAAAGCCAATGTCTCCCTTTGTATTGAACTTTGAGCATATTACATTCAGAGATGTTGTTTATGTTCACATAGCTACATTACACATCACCTAAAGTTTAAAATATGATTTCATAGTGGACCACCCCTTTAAATAAAGTGTGACCTAAAATAATTCATAACATTTACCTTCATTACACATTTGATACCAGTAGATTTGAGTAACATACCACATATTTCCAGCTATTTTCCAGCTATGATACATTCAGTTGATCAGAAATGATAGTGTTTATAACTTTCTATTCATTTAAGAATGTCCCACGCAAATATGAATCATTTTTGAACACTGATATTAAAAAATTTGGATGAAAACAAGCCAGCTTTTTTTTCAGTGAAATTTAGTTACTGGTTGTTTTCCCAGATACTTTCTCCTCATATAATGGCTTCACAAAGTTAACTTTGTTGTATAAAACAACAGTAAAATATTCATTCTGCTTTTTTAAATTAGAGTGGACAGGCAGCAATTTAACCCGAAGGTCCTGGAATAGTTTCAAACCCAAATAGAAGGTGAGCAGAGCCAAACAAAAACAAATGTTATCCCCTGAAATCAGTCTTGCTGTATATATTTCTCTCGTCCATTTTTGCAGGCCTTTATTAAGCTCATCTTAAAACCTTCTTATCTATTTTGATGGTTGTTCCTCTGGCAATTGTTTATGTCATTATTTCCTCAGCATTTTGTATTCCAGCACTGGTGTGTAAGGCTTTAAGTTACAGTTTTTTGAGGGTAATCCATTTCCATGCAGCGTGCCAAACCTTGACTCCAATGACAGGCTTTGATTATGATCTCATAGCCTCCTGCGCTGTTCTCCAGGACAAATCTAGCCTCGCTCAGCCCGACAGCATCAGCGCTTTTACATTAAAATTCCATTATGACAGTCTTTGGATGATATTGAAGATAATTAACTTCATCCACAAGTCATATCCAAGTGTCCAAACACTGGTCAGACCCTCCTTGGCGTTCTTAGGGAGACGTGTCGCAATTGGCGTCAGTGTTGTTCTCTTTGACAGGATTTAAACGAGTACATCCGGATGTATCACAGATAGCATAACTCCATTCCTTGACTAGCAAGACAGCTTCTTTGATTGCTTCTAGACGGCATTTCCCAAAGGGGACCGTTTTGGTATGGCTGCTTAAACAAAGCTAAAGATGCCTATGCTTTAGAAGCAGCAACAACTGGTGTAACTTGAACTGGGGGGGTGAATGAATTAGTGATTTTTTTTCCCCCCCTGAGCACTTCAAGCGTAGTTGTGGTTGAGGGAAGGGAAAGAGGAAGGAGCGGCTCATCTGTATGACCAGAGTTAAATCAAGAAGTACTCGCTGTATTTTCTTCTCCTGCTTTTTGGATGTACACCACCTTGTTTTGAAGACCCTCGTCAAACTGCCAGGCAGGAAATGCCCTCATGTTCAATCTGATGTGGAAATACTGCATTTCAGTGCGTACTATAAGGTAGGCTGTTCTTGATGTTCTTCTGGAGTTAACACCTGTTCTGTTCATTTATATTTGATGGTTTGGGTCTGTCACAGAGGTGGTGAAATCAGGTTAGTTTGTAGTCATGGTATTAGATGTGAGGTTGCAACTTTTAAATTACATGTCAACAAACAGTCTTGGAGTTTATCAAGGTTTAGGTTAGGTTTAGGATTAGTGGAATAAGTTGAGATGTACTTTAGTCATTGGTCAAAGACAAGACATCCCATTTTGGATCTGCATCAAATTACATTTACAAACTAAGTTTTACTACAGTGAAAGGGTGTTAAATTGAAGTTTTAATGTTTTAAATAACTATTGTGGATAAAAAGAAATCACTGTATGTAAAATAATATCCCATCGTCATTCAATGTAAGAAATGTAGTTATGTAAAAAATGATTCACGTTAAAAATATTTAAAATAATATACACTTAAAAAATAATTTAGTTTACTTTAGTTTAGTTTAAACTTTATTGTCCATTCTGCTTGGCACATAAAGCAAATTTGTCTGGTAGCATACATACAAAAATCACAAAATAGCAACACTCATCAAGACAACAACATGAATTAAAAACATTAAAACATATTAGCCCCATACATATTACTGCAGATCATTTATAACAACCACACCATTCACATTAAACAGTGATCCGATTTAATACAACAACTGCAATTGGGATAAATGACTTCTTATAAGCATTTCTTCGTGCTCTAGGAATTATAAACCTGCGCCCTGATGGTATCATTCAAAAGAGTGAAAGGGATGTGCATTATCTTTAAAAATCACAATTGCTATTATTTCCATAAAGGAATTTTTAGTTGTTGTTCAAACTACTTATCTAAAATGAGCTGAATCAACACAATTGCTGAGATTTTTTAATTTGTAAAAACAATTATGTTAACTTAATCAATTTGTGTTGGGAAAACTTGAAGGAATTGTGTGGAACCCAGCATTTTGTAAAGTGTAGTTAATCAAATGATAAAAATGAAGTATTATATTTATATAAAATACTTGATTATAGGTTTATATTTATTTTGATGATTGATTATAGATAAAATTTTAATTGACAAAATCAAAGCAATTATTTAAACTTTTGGGTTGCAAGTAAAAAAATAAAAATAAAAAAAAACAAAGCTGAAGATTATAGCTGTATTGTGTACATATTATTTACTTTGCTTCATTGTTTTATAAAATAATTATATAATAGTTTTTATTTTACATTCTTCAGGTGATACAACATTTTTTTGCATGATATTGCCTTCAAACTCAAAACATATACCCAGGAGATGTGTGGCCTATTACTTTTCTGTATTGCTCCAGGACTAATTTCATATATTTGTTTATGAAATAATAAAATGTTTAGTGCGGTGCATTTTTTTTACATTACTTAAGCATCTATAACTTTTGCAGATGATGGATAACAAAGCCCAAAGTGTCTTCTTTCCAAAGATACTGTGAATGTAGACCAAATTATTCAGCAACTGTTACTGTTTTAGTTTGGGAAGGTCATTTTTGTGAAAATTTCTAGGACATAACAATAATGTTTTCCTGTGTTTGTATATGGAAAAACAAATATTGAACACAATACAATTTTTTTTTCTCATGACTTCATAATGTATAACTTTTTATATTTTTGAGCATGAAGTGTCGTCTTTCCAATGATACCTAATTTGTGTTTATAGCTTACTGAGGTCAAGAACTGTTACTATTTAAATTTAGGTAGGTGTGAACCCCCAAAAGTGAGTGCTGGCTAGCAGGTTTATAGTCAAATGCATTCACCACATACATTATTTGGCTCTCAGACCTCAATATCAATAATCAAAAAGTACAAAGAAAGATACTCAACCAATATTTATTAAAGTATGAGATGATTAACAGTGCAAATATTTTGCTAATAGCCTTCTTCAGTCAGTTTTCCTTATAAGCAAAACTCCATTTTGTTCTGTTATTTAGCTTGCAGTCATTTCATTAATAGCTTGTCCATGTTTCCACCCAGCTTGACTAAAATTAGTGACTAGCAGCTCTGACTCAGGCCACTTCATTCACCACAGTAGCCAACCAGTTTTCCAGCTCTCTGTAATTTACTTCCCTTGCTTTTGGCTAGCCACAGACTCAACTCTGTTTTGGAGCTCAATCTTCACATTCGTACAGTTGTTTTGTAGTGAAAGCGTAAAAGCGTTTATGTGTCATCCTCCATAGACACATTCAGATCTCCTCTTTCAGACATTTTCCATTTCCTCTGAATCCTCAGATATACAGCACAGTCTCACAGTTGTCTTCTTGTTATTGTTCTTGGCAGTTTTTCCCAACATTGCCTCCTGTGGTTCTACCTGCGGTGTACACACACACAATATATTTCAGGGAAAAAATGCGTGAAGACAAAACTTCTGTCAAGGTGTGTTCATGCTTGAAACCAGAGTGAAATTGAAGTCGCTATTTTATTTAGTAAATCAGAATTACACAGTACAACCAGTGTAGACATATTAATGGAGCAAAGATCTTGTGTGTAGCGTTTCTTTAAATAATAGTTTAAAGATGGCTGGATGGATGGATGGATGGATGGATGGATACTATAGATAGATAGATGGATGAATACTATAGATAGATAGATAGATAGATAGATAGATAGATAGATAGATAGATAGATGGATGGATGGATGGATGGATGGATGGATGGATGGATGGATGGAT
>CAIGQZ010032461.1:9693715-9705633 GCA_903798205.1 Danio tinwini | reverse complement strand
TATATATTCCATTATAAATATTGCCAAGGTTAAGTTGTCGTAGTTGAGATAAAGACCCTTGAAGAGTTTGTCAGCTGTTCACCCAGATCAGTTTCTGCAGGCGCATCAATAATTACTTGCTTAAGTACTTTACAGCAGCCTTTGTGGTTTTGCTTTACCAGCAATCTTTAGGTCATCATCTATGGCCTGTACTGGCACCATTTGCAGCCCAGTAGCACTCCACTTCAGTCCAACTTCCCTGTGTGTTTGTTGCACAAGTCTCTGCCATTTTTAAAAGCAAAAGCCGAACATGAGCTAATCATGGCCACCACCTGCCGGATTCAGCTTACAATCCCATTAAAGTTAAGTCCTTCCTATACAGTGAAAGAGAGATTGTATTGGACTTGGATTAGCACGTACACAAAACTTGCGGTCCTGGCACTCAAGGCGGATGTGGAAAAAACTCTGCAGTTCGAATCTGGTGTGAGCCGAGGTCAACCTTGAGACGTTTGCGCTTCAAGAACGGGCACGATAGATTGATGCCTCTTCATGCCAGCTGCCGTCTGAAGGCGCAACAGTAAGTCTGCAACATTTACAACATGTCAGTGTAAGAAGAGTATAGCTCGGGTTAGTTGGAAAAATGACAGTATCAAAGTGAGATAAAAGCATAAGAGGAGCAGGTTGAAAGACTTGGAACGACTTGGAAAGAAAGATTGGAGAACTAAGCTGAGGGACTTTTTATTAATGTGCTGCAGAAACAGAAAAGTAGTTTAAGGTGAAATTGGGCTTGTAAGTTGAAGATTTTTCTCTGGTTGTTGGTACATCATGGGCCAAAAGAACAAACTGGTTCAAAGGTCAGTGTCAACATTATGATTTATGCTTATTCAGAAATATAATTTATAGACAGACATGCCTTCAGAAAAATACTTAATTAACAGTTGTGCTAGTCTTTATCCAATTAAGCATGTTATGAAAGTGGAAATATTCTACAACATATACTTCATTTGATTTTTAAATGATACCTAAAATAAAAATTTTGACTATATGTAAATAAACTATTTGTACAATTACAGTTACTTCTACCCAGGCAAATTATATTAAAAAAATAGGTATTTATTTATGTGTTATAGTATACTTGAATATATTTATTTATCTCTTCGTGACATACTCTCTTTTGAGGATATATACTCAAATATGTGTATATACCCTACCTGACAAAAGTCTTGTTCTCTATCCAAGTTTTAGGAACAACAAATAATAACTTGACTCATAGTTCATTGTTCATTGGTGTCAGAAGTGGCTTATATGAAAGGCAAAGTACTCTAGATTACGCTTATTTTACCAAAATAAAATATGATCATGCCTTGATTTTTAATTATTTAATTAGGACATTAAGGTCTGACTGCTTAGACAAAAGTCTTGTCACTTAACAGAAATAATGTACAGTATAGAATATAAAGCTGCACTGGAAAAATAATTATTATTGTGTATGACTCCCATGAGCTTGGAGGACTGCATCCGTGAGTCTCTACATTAATAATAAAGTCATCAGGAATGGCAAAGAAAGCATTTTTGCAGGACCCCATTAAGGAGTTCATTAAGACTCTTTGAATTCATCTTCAATGCCTCCTCCTTCATCTTACCCCAGACATTGTCCATAATGTTCATGTCTGCTGACTAGGCTGGCCAATCCTGGAGCACCTTGACCTTCTTTGCTTTCAGGAACTTTGATGCGGAGGCCGATGTACGAGAGGGAGTGCTATCTTGCTGAAGAATTTGCCCTCTCCTGTGGTTTGTAATGTAATGGGCAGCACAAATGTCTTGATACCTTAGGCTGTTAATGTTGCAATCTACTCTGCAGATCTCTCGCAAACCCCCATACTGAATGTAATCTCAAATAAAAAATTTTCTTCCTCAAACTGATTTCTGTGAGAATCTTGGGTCTATGTGGGTTCTAATAGGTCTTCTGCAGTTTTTGTGATTATTGGGATGCAGTTCAACAGATGATTTATTGGGAAAATCTACCTTCTGCCACTTTTTCAAACGATCAACTAGAAGTCAAGTTATTATTTGTTGCTCTTACAACTAAGATCGACAACAAGACTTTTGTCAGTATTCATGTATGTAAATCTTTCTCTACAGTCCTTTTTTCGACCTGTGTTTTAAAAATGAACAGTGACCTTGCAGCTCTTTCAAAAAAATAATAATAAGTTAATAAAAAATAAAAAGAGCAGAGAAACAGGACACAACCCCTCTTTATAGATGCATGGCGACACGCCTTCACCAGAAAACAGTGACAGACAGAAAGAGAGAGGAGAGAGGGAGGAGTCCAGGGGGCGGAGCTGAGAAGAGGAGAGAGCGAGAAATCAGTGTAGAGGGCGTGCGAGGGACAGGAGAGAGAGAGAGAGAGAGAGAGACAGACAGCCCAGTGAAGTGCATCGTCACGCAGGCTGAGAGGAGCTCCATCAAGCATCACAACACACCACAAACTGCTGTTTAATGTTATTTGGGGCTCGGATGGAGTTAGAGGTACGTGAGTGTGTGTGTGTGTGCGCGCACATGTGTGTTTGTGTGTGTGTGTGTGTGTGTGTGTGTGTGTGTGTGTGTGTGTGTGTGTGTGTGTGTGTGTGTGTGTGTGTGTGTGTGTGTGTGTGTGTGTGTGTGTTTGCAGGTGTCTGGCAAACACTGCAGCAGCTAAGGCATGTAGCTATTTCTCTCTGTCTCTCTCTCTCTCTTGCACTCTTGTTCTCTTTTTCTCTCTCTTTCTCTTCTGTAGTGTGATGTCATTCTGACTGATGCAGACTACAGCTGGAGGACACTGGCTTGTTTGCTTACTAAGCTGAACAGACTATGTAAAACTTTGGGGTGATGAAAACATCCGATGACCTCCAGAGTTTCTTGCTGTTACTTTACTTGTTTGCTGATGGAGCATTGCTTGCTTTATCCATTGGGATGGTGACATTGGAGCAGAAAAAACTGACGCAAACACATTTGAACCTAAACCATTAAGGGAATTAAATGCAGGAGTACATGGAGAAATTACAACCTTGCACTTGACGTTCATTGCTTTTTCTGTATTTATGCATGGCAGGACTTGTTTTGTTTGTGCATATGCTGACGTCAAGCTATTCCTTTGGTGTCTTGTGGTGTTTTGGCTCCAGTGGTGTCCTTGGGAGGTTGTTTTTTTTCAGTTTGGGGGAAGATTATGCAGCATTAAGCTGCTTGGTGTCAGATAATGCAGTAATAATCATTCTTTGTGGTTATGAATCGAGTTTTATCTGAGCCGGTGGTGTTTTTGCATTTACATGAGTGTCAGCTAAACTATCTTTGGATCTGCTGATGTAATTAGACTCTTAAGCTTAGGCGTGTTCTTGAAATACGTGAACATGGGGTGCAACTATTAGTAATTTCAGCATATATACACTCTCAGAAATAAAGAAACAAAATCTGTCACTAGGACAGTACCTTTTCTTTTTTGTTCCTAACAGGTCCTTAAGGTAGATAATAATACCTAAAGTAGAAATGTGTACCTCATAGTATCTTAAAGGTACAAAAGTGTACCCTAAAGGTACTAGAATAGAATAGAATAGAATAGAACTCCTTTTATTGTCACTGTACACGTATACAATATACAATACATTGTATACATGTGCGATGAGATTAAGTGCATCTCACTGCTCAGTGCAAACATGCAAATATATCCTTTCAATACAGATCACATTAAACAACAACAACAAAGTTACAGTAGAAATAACTGTATATGATCAACTGTAGTGCTGTTTATCTTACTAATATCAACATTTGTCTTTCTAAAAGTGTACCTTTTGAGAAGTTACCACCCCAGTGACATATTTTGCACCTTTATTTTTGACTATGTACTTATGGTATTCTTTTATAGAAAGGATGCAACCTTTATGTTAAAGGTTTTCATCATGTCAATGTATGATGAATGTTTAATTCCACATTCTCTTTCTTTCATGCTGTACTTTGCTCCTTTGTGATTTCTAAAATTACTTGTAGCATTTTTACTTTTTAGTTATCCCTTCTACATAAAATTTTTGTATTATTATTGGTGATGGTAAATCAATTGGTGATTGATTGGTTAACTAGTTATAACATAAAGATATTGCTATAAGCGGTAACACATAGCCCATTTATTAGCTTGAAGTAATTGAAAACACTGGAAAGTACATAAAAAAGGAACATTATGACGTTTTATTTTTTGGCAACAAAGCTAAACAAAACAAAATAAAGAAACAAAACACAGCCAAAAAAGGGACAACACTGTATTGACAAAATAAATGTAAGAAACAAATAGTGTTGCCTATTTGTTTTGTTTTGTTTTATTCTGTTTCTTCACTTAGTTTTGTTTTGACAATACAACAGTCTTTTTAGTTTTTAGTTTTTGTTTTGTTTAGGTTTTTAAACTAGCTTTTTTGGTAGACTGTTTAGTGTTTTTTATTTTATATTGTTTTGTGTTATAAATACAATGTTTTGTTTTGTTTAATTAGTTTGTACTTTTTTTTTCGCTGGCCTCCAGTGTTGCTTTGGAAATCCTTATTATTGTTTGGTTTAAATGTATGTATTGTTCAGACAAAAATATTTGAATAATTTATCAAAAAATCTTTGTTTGAATTCCACATAAAAAAGTAATGCTGTGTTTACACTAGATGTGAAGCGTGATGCCACTTGCTCTAGATTACTCACTGGATGTTTTTATCCTGTTTTCAGCTCTAGTTGTAATTTCTGTGCATTCTGTGTCATTTGTGGCACACATTCTGTCATTTCTCTTGTGAATTCTAATAATATTTGTATGTAATCCACAAATACTTACATTTATGTTTGGTGTGAACCCAGCATAAGTCCTTCAGGTTTGGAATAACAAAAATAGAGTAAAAAGCAGCATGCTTGTATTTCCGAACCCTATAACATCCATAGTTCTTTATTACCTGCCCTTACAGACTAGCCTCGAACCCCCCAAAATCTGTCTAGGTTCTCCTGTGACATGAATAACAGCTGTGCATTTGTTTAGTCATCCAACCCCACATGACTCATCAAGAATATTTCAGACCTCTTCCTAATGTTACCCAGCCGTCTCCACTGCTGCCCCACAAACACATCTACCAGAAAACGAGAATCACACAGAACAATGCTATATAGTATGATACAAACAATCCCAGTTTCTGCCGTTACAGAGCAGATCCGGACAGTTAAGTGGTCTAATATGTGTTGGTGAATTTAACATTGAGCTTTGGCTCTCCCATGTGCGATCCTGCCATTATTATGGCTGCTTTCCTCTAGGGATTCGCAGGGCCATAACAAAACAAGTCTATTTCTGTCAAAGAGCTCCAGCTGTGTCTATGGGGAGTGCTGGTGTGTTGTAAATGTGGGCTAGAGATGCTTGCTATCAGATTGGGTGTGTTGATGGTTTCAGGTTGAGTAGACTTGTTATTTCTGGAAATGGCTTTCGGTTGCTCCAGATTATAATCGCTGATCCACTGATAAAATCATAACATATATGTCATCAGCCATTACGTTATTTAACATAATATGGAAAGCTGGTGGTAATCCAAAAGCACTGTGGGTGGTGAAGAAATGGACTACAATGTTAAACCAAAGACTATATAATACACAAGACATGTCACTCATATCTTTTTGAATGGAGAAAAGTGTAACGGTCAATATGGTGAATAAAACCCTGCCTACTAGTACAGGAGCCAAACATCGATCGTTATATGGTGAATAAAGTCTATCTTCTAGTAGAGGAGCCAATCATTGCTTGCTTTTGACTGGCGATACTCTGGGGGAGGGGCTCAGACCAGACATGAGTTTCTGCAGATTTTGTGTGATTCGAATGTTTAGAAATGAAACTAAAGACACAGTTGTTGATTTAATTTATTGGTGATTCCTAATATCAAATTCAATGGTAAGCTTGGAAAGCTGTTTTGGAGAATTTTATGTTTCTCCATTAAGACAGAATGCCCGAGCATACTGCTCAAGACGTGTTTCAAAGATGGCCACAGAGTGAAATGGCTTGCCTTAAATGGACTTTGGTTAAACGTCTTATTATTTAAAAGCTGTTTTTGTTTGCATTAAAAAAGTAAAACCAGCAAAAAAACAAAGGATTTATACGGATTGTAAATAATTTGTAGCATTATACATGTCTTTAATATTTTAATACTTTTGATCAATTTAATGATCGCTTAAAGAGATGTTTTAAATCTATTAACAATGGCTTAGACCTTAATAACTTTTGAACTTTACTGCTTTTTAATAGTTAGGTAAATATGCAACATAGGCTCATTCTGAAAACGTAGCCCTATATACATTTCTGGAGATTGCGAATTATGTAAAACGAACGATACGGGGCGATATGATGGCGTTCCTTTTTACTTACCTTCATATGGACGATTTTTCCGCTGTTACCAGTTTGTCTAATTAGCTCGCACTGTATGTCAGCCAGATGCAGAGAGGAGTTGACCACGATGACGGGGGACAAAAACAGAAGCCAAAAAATAAAATATAATGTGGTAAAATCTGAAAACGTGGTAAAAGTCAGGCGAGGGCTTTTCTTTTTTCTTTTGAAAACTGTGGGTTTGGTTTGGGGAAGTGGGTGAGCAGGTCAGTCTGTGCTTTTAAAAACACTATTGGTTGGGTTTAGGGAAGGGAGAGGTGGGTCAGTCGATTGATCAGTCAGTCAGTCATTCAGTCTGTCGACAATGGCCTCTGGTGGATTTACGCAAGAACAGCAGGCATGAATGGCACTCGCAAGAGAAATTTGAGAACTGAAAAAGAATACACAGCAGCCTCTGGTGGACTCGCGAAAACAAAAACTGCAAAAAAAAGTAGGTCCTGGGACGTTTTTGGTGCACTCCAGAAATGTAGATAGCGGTAAGTTTTTAGAATGAGCCTGAGTTGTAAATATGAGCTTTATAAGTACTAATAAACACGTTAATAAATATTGTAGTAATAAGGAAACCCATATAGAAATTTGATATGCAAATTACAATTTTCATATTTCAATTACAATATTCATATTTGAAATTCACATATATAAATTATGTCATAAACTAGACTTAGCTGCTATTTTAAATAAGTGTTCATATATGGCTATATATATAATATATTTGAACATACAGTTGAAGTCAGACTTATTAGCCCTTAATAAGGCAGGTAAGGGTAGGCAAGTTATTGTATAACGATGGTTTGTTCTGTAGTCTATCGAAAAAGTATATAGTTTAAAGGTGATAATACATTTGACCTTAAAATATTAAACAAATTAAAAACTGCTTTCATTTTAGCCGAAATAAAACAAATAAGACTTTCTCCACAAGTATTATAGGAAATACTGTGAAAATGTCCTTGCTCTGTTAAACATCATTTGGGAAATATAAAAAAAATAAATAAAATTCAAAGGGTGGCTAATAATTCTGACTTCAACTTTTTATATACATATTTGTTATTACAATGGTTGGAAAAATATATAAGCAACCATTTTTTTATATTTGAAAATATATGTTGCATATATAAGATATTTGAATATAATATTTAATAAGTATGAACTTATATTTGTTATTTGCATATATTTCCATTAATTTATTTTTGAATATGGCACTTGTTAGTAGCCAGAATTGGTCCTCAATCTAAAGTGAATAAGTATTACATAAAAAAAGTAACAATGTTAAAACAGAGAAACTTTTCTCTGTATTTATCAAAAAAAAATTCTAGATGTTTTTGTGTGTGCGCGTGTGTTAGGGCCAGTGAAAACATTGGCAGGGCAAGTTTAAATCTAAGATACATTGAAATAATTTGTGAAAAATGTGCAACCTTCCCTTACATTGTTCAACATGATATGGAAATCTGTTGTTAATCCTGAAGTGCTTTGAGTGGCGAAGAAATGGACTACGGCATTAAGCGATTTATCATGTAAAGCTTTCAGAGCTTTATATATTCTGCAGCTGTTATCCAATTTGCTATGTGCAAATATTATTTAAATGAATGCGCTTTTTGGCACCTTGTGACGGCTAACAACCCAGCTGTCTTGGTACTTTAAATAACTGACTTAAATATATAAATAACTTTGAAAATTGAGGTCAAGCAATTTCAGATTCAGCTTTGTCCGCTGTCAGCAGATGAGATCTCAAAGCGGTTCTTTTCATTTTAGCTCAAAATAAATGTTAAATATTTGATTATGATTGCATTTCTTGGGGCCCGGGGAGAGTTTTGATGCACCTCGTCTTTTGAAATACTGCAGGACTCCTCTTTAAATTAGTATTCAGGGCATAAGTTGGAGTCGTTGGCCATAAAATATTGCAAAGCTAGGCTGATGCGGTATGAAGCAGGGGTCTGTACCTTCTCATCTAAATCTGCTGTGTCACAAAGAAAGCATCTCAGGACTGAGTGATATAGAGTGTTTACCAGAGATGAGGATGAATTAGAAGCAATTTTTAGCTCAATGCAAATTGCAGGTATACTGTGTGCAGTAATGCAGTTATGTATATGAAATTTGTTCTTATGGGGTGACATGGTGGTGCAGTGGGTAGTGCTGTCGCCTCACAGCAAGAAGGTTGCTGGTTTGAGCCCTGGCTGGGTCAGTTGGCATTTCTGTGTGGAATTTACATGTTCTCCTTGTGTGCGTATGGGTTTCATCCAGGTGCTTCGGTTTCTCCCACAGTCCAAAGACGTGTGCTGTAGGTGAATTGTCCATAGTGTATGTGTGTATATCCTGGTCCAGGGTTCAGGTTGGGGTTTGAGCATTGGGCTAACAACCCACCTCATAAAAAAACTAGATGTTACGAAATGCCAATATGTTGCGACTAAATATCAACTTCGATATAAATGGCCCTGGCAGTAAGTAAATAAATTGTTCTTATGAAGGCAAAGCTGAATTTTCAGCATTACTATTATAAGGTGCATTCGACATGAAGCACAGCTGCAGCCGGTGTGCAACGAGATTAGCCGAGCGCAGGCAGGGGCGGAGTTGAAAACGGAACCGTCAAGCTGGACAGCCGGACACTTCGGGATTCAAATTTGCGGCAGTCATGATGACCGATCACATGGCGTCATCATCATTTCTTTTTTTTTATAACAACAAAAGATTTACAAATAAAACAGGATACAGTCTCTACATAGGTCATTTTTAAACAACAAGGGAATTATGTATTAAAAAATTACAAACGCATGAGAGAAATAAGGGGAAACGAGAGGGTAATATAAACATAAAAACGAACAAGCCTATTAAATACAAAGCAATAAGCACAAATTCTAGGAGTTTAACATCACTCTTTAATACTTCTTGTTTGAATATGCTAAAAAGGGGTTTACATTTATTTACATTTATAGATATAAAACTTTCCAATATATATTAGTGTAAAACCCAAAACAAGGTGTTTTGATTAAGTCTTAAACAATGATTAAGATTATTTTGGATAATGAAGCATTTTCAAAAAAGCACATTAATCCAAAAAGTTTAAATAAAAGGACTTTCCAAAAATAAGTGAGCTAGACTTTAAGTAGAAGTTTCCCAGAAAGACCAGGTATAAACGGCTAGACAAGAAATAAAATATATATTTTATAATCCTAAAAATCATTTTATTATTGTTTAATAAAATAGTTATTTAACTTAATTTGTTAAGAAACCTTTAGGATGTCAGGATCAATGATGATAATTACAAGTCTGTAAAACTTATTTGAGTAATAGTTTTAGGTTATTTGCTAAAATATATCTTTTAAATCGTTCACGGAGCTGAATGCAGTAAATAGTTTGTATAAAAATGTTGAAAATAAACCTGTGCAAACAAGCTAGCCTTTACAACCAGATTATTTAACAAAAGATGATTACTGCAGTAAAATATGTGTAGTCTTTTAATAAGCATGATATATATACAAGATAGAGAGGGTATGAAAAGTGAATAGTTTGTTTTGAAATTTGTGAGATGGAATTTGTCCAATAATATACCCGAATCACACGTGGTTGTTGTCATGCGGTGAACTCAGCCAATCATGTAATATCGGTGTCATCATCAGAGCTCATGCAGTCGCTCTTCAGATGCTGTACGGGCTGAATCAGTCGTCTGATCTCGGAGCGCTGTCGCGGTACTTTGATGCCACATGTGACAGTCACGTGGCGTCGGTGCAGCATCAATCCGGATAAAATTTCTAACCAGCATGCACAGCTTTAAGACCGATTTCGATCGATCTCCGCAGCGCTGCATGAAGTCGAACGCACCTACAGTCTTAAGTGTCATGTGATCCTTTATAAATCATGCTTATGTAGCCTAATGATTTAATGCTCGAAAAATCTTTATTATTTTCAATGTTGAAAACTTTGCAGGCCTTCTAATTTTCGCGATTTTGCGATTGCTGAATTCAACACAAAATCAACAAAAAGTCGCAAATTTTTTTAATCCTGCAAAATTCTTAATTAAGCTAAATAATCACAAAAAATGGGGCGTGGGGGTATTGGGGCGTGTTGTGCGTTTGACACGCTTCAGACTGCAAATGAAAGCAGCTTACAATGATGGAGATTGGTTCAAGGATGACGGCTGCTGGATGTGACCGAATTGAAGGATATACTAATTTGTGCTTAACATGTATGGCTGGTAATATGGTGTTCGTGAAATCGAGAAATGATTTCGTTCAACTATTTTCCTGCAGTTAACAAGAGAAAGCGGATGTCCTGAGTAAAGTACATGTCAGATTCTCCAGTAAGTGAAATCTGAGAGAAAATAAGATTGTGAATAAAAATAAAAAGTTATACAACCTTCCTTTGGCTTAATCCCTACTGTTTTAGATCTGTTTTAGACAAGTGACGCAAGAAGAAGCTTTATTTTTATGATTTGTGTCATTTTCATTGTGTCAGATTACACACCTAACATAGTAGGCTACCTAATATGGTAAATAAAAAAATAATAAAAATGTTATATATATATATGTGCATATAATTTTTTAGATTTATATATTTTTTATCATAAAATTGTCTGCAAATTTAAGGGAATTACCACCACAAAATCAGTCATTTTTATCGCATAAAAACACTTAAAAAATTCGTAAAAAACTAAGGGGTCTGAATTTGTGATGCTTAATGATTTAATTATAAACTATTCTTTTAACTAAAAGTTTTTGAGCCAGAAATCCATATGTACCTGAATGTCTAAACTAAAAATAATTATATATAAACATAAAAGAATAATTACATTTTCAGATTTTTTAATAAATACAATAAATAAATAAATAAATAAATATAGAAAAAATTTGTAATAAATAAATAAATATAAAAAAAATAAAAGTCATAATATACTGATTAATGATTTTGAAACTATACTATTTTCTTCAGGTTATTTGTGGTGAATATGGTTTTAAATTAGTTTATGTAATCATTTGTTATAAATAGTGTTATGTTATGTAATTTTTTAAATGCATATTGGCATATTCGGATCAGTGAAAACATTGGTAGAACAAGTAGAACCCTTGAAACTTTTGAAAAGAATTGTACAAAAAGAAAAACATATGTAGTGCTAATTCATTTATTTAGCTCGAAAACTTAAATTTTGGATGGTTAGTGAACACCATTGAAAGCACATGGCATTAATACAGCTGTTTAGTGAATCTCCCCAGTGTGTTTGTGCTATTGAAGGCTTAGCACTATGATCTATTTTTACAGTAGTACTTATTGAAGCCACCTGTCTGGTCAGCTCTTCATATCCACGCAAAACATTCCACCATAATATACAAGTGTTTGTTTTAGCAGCAGTGTTACACATTTAACTTTTCTATTTCAGTAAAAAAAATGCAGAGCTACTTTAGATAATAACGTTTATGATGTGAATTTAGATGCTACAGTTGCAAGTAAACAGACTTTAAGGCAAGACACTGTTTTTACATTGCACTTGTCAATATTTGAGATGTTTTATGTGGAGCCCAGCATTTATTTACAGTGC
>CAIGQZ010032461.1:9589479-9678411 GCA_903798205.1 Danio tinwini | reverse complement strand
ATATATTAAGATTATATATATATATAATCGATAAAATATGCTGTCAATTTTCTGCCAGTGCATTTTTTTCCCACTGATTTAAAATAAAAACGTCTTATATTAAACTTATTTACATTTTTTGTTACAATTTTACACTCCCAAAATGTAGAAAATATCTTTTATGTTTTTGTTGTTGTTGTTATTTATTTATTTTAGTGCTTTACACAAAAAAATCACAGTAAACAGTAAAATATGTAATTTATTGTATATTATAATTTTATTGTAACACTGTATTCTCTAATAAGGTTTAAAATTTTTGTTAAAGATAATAACAGTGGCTGTTAATTAATTTGCAAACAAAGACATTGGATAAGTTGCTTTATAGTAAGTAAATATGATTATTTATCACAGGATCATGAGCATAGTTTCACTTTTCTTTCTTCTTTTTTTTAAACAGCAAAAAATGGGACAAAGTGTTTTGGCAACAGGTTAAAATAGTTTTTTAAGGTATCGGTTTTACTTAAAGATAATAACCCTGACTACACTCTGTTTCCAAACACAAGGCATAAGATAAGCAGCATTATGATCTGAAAATATGATTACTTAACAGGATTTCCAACATGACTTCACATTCACACTGACTTCAAATTACCCTCAATTCACAGACAGCAATCGGCTTTGTCACAGGAACCACTCCCTTCCTTTAAAATCAACACACACACACAAACACACACACACACACACACACACACACACACACACACACACACACACACACACACACACACACACACACACATTCAGCACTTCCCAAAACCTCTGTTTGGCAGAGCAGAATCACACACGGCAGAGGACAAACCTGCTGCCAGTGACCAGTTGCCTATTAATTCACTGAATGTGTTTAGCCTGTAGCACAAAAAGTCATTTTAGATTGAAGAAGGTGATGAAATACCGCTAATTTTGGTGACCCAAAGCAAAGGAGAGGAGGTTTGTGTCCTGTTTTGAAATCTGGCATCACTCCAACTGAATTAGATGGGTATGTGAAGCACTTTTAATGTTGTTTGATTTGAGAGCTTTTGGCAACGTGTGATTTGTGTCTGTTGTCCTTTCTGCTAATTTTGCATTTAGCAATGACAAGGTGTTTAGCAGACTGCAAACAGAGCTCTAACAGTGTAATTAGAGATGAAGATGTGGAGCAGACAGTTCAGTGTTTGATGAAAGTTGATGAAATGACCAACTTTAATGGAGAGAGGATGAGATCTGAATGTGTCTGATGGATCCTGTATCGCAGAAGTGTCTCTCGTTGTGATGAGATTAGATTCTTCTGGTCACTGGCCATCAATAAGGAGGGCTAAATAGACAGCTATACACAGATCAAACTTTGCTGTTGTTGCTTTGGGAATGGTGGGTCACTAGATATTAGATTTTGTTATATATTACAGCACTGTGCTGTGCTGTACACTGTAAAACTCACAAAGTTATGGTAACTCAAACCATTTAAGGAAACCGATTACAATAACCCATTTAAGTTCAAAAATGAATCCTCTGAGTACTGTGAACTTAATCCATTTCAGTAAACGAAGCAATTTGAGCAAAGTAAAACCCAATAAATGAAGAGAACTCAAACTAACCAAGTACTGTAAAACCCAATAAGTTAAGGCAATTCAAACCAGCCAACCGATTTTTGATAGAAATATAATCTATTGCTCCATTTAAGTTGAAGAAATGAAGTACTTAATTAACTCATTACTGTACCTTCAACACTGAGTTCAAAACTCTTTTCAAGTGAGTAGAATTAACGTTCTGTCAATTTTGAGTTAACTACACTTGTTTCATTTGATAAAGTTGGCTGTTGGGTTTTACGGTGTACTATGCCTTTCCATTTTAATCTTTTTAGTTTTTGCTAACTTGGTTAATGATAATAACCTTTAATGCATTTGCAAACAAAACAATTAAATTATTTAAAAGTAGAAAATATAATTGTTTTGGTCATTTTTTTATATTCTTATTTTATATTCTGATAAGCCCCTTATTTATATATTTATTCTATACACAATGTTTTATATGCACAGCAATTTTTTATATTTTATTTTCTTAAACATGTTTACTTTGTTAATGTTTTTATTTTATTTGCAATAAAGTTATGATCACATTTCTTCCAAATGTCACAAAAAATACTTATAGATTTTTTTATTCCCATAAAATGGCAATTGGTCAGAATAATAAAAAGTTTTCATTTGTCGTGATTGAAAAATCAGGGTTATTTCACCAAATTATAGTTTGTTTTCTTAAGATAAAAAAATGCCTAAATTACAAGATTTTAATTTTAGATTTGGAAGAATTGTCACCAGCAGTTTAAAGAATAAAACAAAAATTACATTTTACTCAAACACATAACTATGTTTTGTAAATTAAAATGTCAAATGTTTCCTTTTTTATAGCTATATAAATAGAGAATTAAGGAAAAAATATTTATTACAGTATTTATTCTTTGTTTACATCAGTATTTGAATTTAGTGTTTAAATGTAAGCATAAATGATAAAATATGTCTCATGCAAAAATAAGAGATAAGTAAAAGTAGAAATAAGCTAAAGTAATAGACGAATGATGTGTGTGGTAATGGGGTGGGAAAATAATAAGCTTGTGCTTCATCCTGCTTCATTTCGACCATGTTGAAATGTATTTTTTGTTAAAGAATTTTTATGTTAATAAATAAATCAAATCAAATGTTAGTAGCTTAAATAATGTTGTCCTTAGTTATTTCATGTTAATTCACAGTTAACTAATGTTAACAAGCATAATTTTGATTTTAATAATGCATTATTAAACGTTGAACTATGATTAATAAATGCTTTACAAGTAGTTTTTTATTATTATTAGTTTGTTAGTAAATAACAAAGATTAATTAATAAAATCTTCTTGTAATATGAACCATGTATTCAAATGAATATATTCACAATAAGCTTAACTGTTTGAGCCAGATGTTTTAAAGCATAATTTCCATGCTAAAGATAAAAGCGCTAGTAATAAACTCTATATATACAGTATAATGTTAATGTTACACTCTGCATTCATGGTCTGCTTCTTTCATGGCCTTGTGAAGATGACAGTGTGAGAGTTCAGGTATCAGACAGCTGATTGAAGACCCACACACACTGCCCACAATCAGACTCCTGTCAGGCTTGAGGCCATCTGAACAGCCCAGTCTGAGGCGTTGACAGCTCTTTATCCATATCTGTGGCTCTAGATGGCGCTGCTCAGTCCTTGCTGCATGTCCTCTAAACTGTGTTTATTTAGACTCGACCTCAGCGCTCATTTCAGACATCTGGGGCCTGATAATGTCTGAGCATGACGAAACTGTTTGTCTATTTTGTGCCAGAGCAAGAGAATCACTGTGTTGTTTTTCACACAAGCCTCAAGATACGCTGCAAGGTCATCAATTGTAAAGATTAAATGCCTAAATGTTTGTTATTTTTAAAGACAGCAAACTGTAGTTGGTTTCAACTTATAATAAAAATATGTATATATTTATTTATTTATTGATATTTTTAATAATAGAAAATATATAATAATGCATGATTTGCTACAATATACAGCCTAGCATTCACAAAATAAATGTGATATTATTTCATAATTTAATATAGAATATGGACTTTTTATCTTGTAGTACAATGTTAAAACTGCTGCCTTGTTGAGCACAAGAAAGCATAAATGTGAAAAATGTATGAACATCAATGAACAGTGTATCAAAAAATAATTTTCATTTAATTATGTCATTTGCTTTGGTGATATGATTTACCTCATGGCTGTTGTGTTTGATTAATGGTTCTTTAATGACTTTTTTATTTTAAATGCCTATGGGAAATACACTTCCTGAACAAAGGCAGCTGGTAAAACAAAAAGATTTTTTTTTCACACTTTAGTTAATGTCACATATTTTAATAAAACTTTATTTGATTTTGAGTATCTAATAATCTTCCAAGTTAATTCATTCAAAAGTGTATTAACATCAATCGATTGTCTAAAATCCGTATAGTGACGTTGACTCAAACTAGAGTCTTATAAGCCTAACATCATCACATAACTTTGTTGTTTTACATTTTTTTATATACAGTGCTCAGCATAATTAAGGACACCCCATTTTGAAAATCAGTATTTTTATCCATTTCTCAGTGAATATAGGCAACGTATTTTGGTGCATTTAAACAAAACAGATTTATTAAACAGATATATTTATTAAAATAATATTTTAGTCATCAAACATATTTAGAAATTGAAAGATAATACAATTTAATTCAAGCAAAATATTGCCAAATAAAATTACAACCTACAACTAAATATTTCCATTTTTTTGCTTCTCTTGATTTTTCCTTTTATATATATATATATTTATTATTTTTTTTCTATAACATCATTTGGCTGTACTAGTTTTTGGACGATTATCGTAAGTTATTTTGTTAGATTAGCTCCAGATTTGGCTTCAGTACTGACTAATCTAATGTATATGCACAAATTTAATATTGTACAGCTTCCTATTAAAATTATGAATTTAAAAGATAGATTTGTGAGGGGTGTACTTATATATGCTGAGCACTGTATATATCAAAGTGTAGTAATTGTGACTGCTCAGTTTCATGCTATGAAGCAACTCGCAAAGTATAAGAGCAAAGCTTGTAAAAAGTACCTGACCACGTCTGACCCTCCAAATGAAGCATTTCCGCTGCAGGGAAGCTATTTGCTCTTTTAGTCAGGATGCAGGAAACAGAAGTGGTTGTTTTGCATCGGATGGAGGGAGTGCAACTGTCCAACACTTAATCCATCTCAACAGCCTGCGAGGGGAACCGTAGTGGAGGACCACACGTGGACAGGATCCCTCAGATTAGAGATTAGGCCTGTAAGAGAAGCCAAAAGCATGTTTAAGCTCCACTATAGCGTATGGGGGAAGGGATGGCAAATATAGATGAAGTTCAACTTCCCCCAAACAGACACACACATGTTTTGATGTCCCTATGTGGACTGAGGTAATCATATTCACCTGCAAACTTCGCAAGGAAAGAGTTATCTGTCATTTCAGCAGTGACTAACAGCTTAAAGGGATAGTTCACCCAAAAATGTATATATATTCACAATTTAATCACCTTTAAATGGTTCCAGACCTTTAGGAGTTTTTATTTTCTGTTGAATGCAAAAGAAAATATTTTGAAGAAAGTTGTAATATACATAAAATATAAATACTATAGAAGTCAATGACTACCAATTTTCAAAATTAAAAAAAATAAAAAAATCAAAAAATATATATAACTCAAAACTCAATAGCTCAAACCAACATATCTCTTTATGTTGTACATTAATATTTGGTCAGTTCATAAAATTGCTTTAAATGTTAGTGCACCGCTGCGTCTCAGACATGAAGACCTGTTGTTCTTCTGTTTGATCAGGTTTAAAAAGGGTGCAAGGAGCACTTAACTCAAAGAGGCTTAATGCTCTCAAAATTACAGCTGGACCTGAAGGCAAACATGTCTGCGTCTCAGTGTCGGGTGGATGGATCATGACGTATAATTATGTGTACATGAAATGAGGGTGAGGTGCATTGCAAAACCTACGTTAAGTGGCTTGGGATGGTCATTTTGTAATCGTTGTTATTGTTTGTGGCTGTATAGATTACAGTTTGCTAAAAACACTAGTCTGTAGATTTCTGATTTCACATCAAAGCAGGGTTTAAAGGGCATTGTTTACTCACTCACACATACATGCATTTATACATACATAAAGGAGAATGTATGTATTGTTGTTTTTCATGAACAAAACATATAAAAAGACATTATAAAGTTAACATAAAAGTATCCAAATGACATGTGCATTTTATTTTCAAATTGTTTCATATATGAAGTTGCCATAGGCTTGAAATATACAGTCACTAGTCACTTTATTAGGTACACCTTGCTAGTACCGAATTGGACCCCCTTTTGCCTTCAGAACTGCCTTAATCCTTCGTGGAATACATTCAATGATGTAAATCTCCCATATCACCACATCCCAAAGGTGCTCTATCTGGTGACTGTGGAGGCCATTTAAGTACAGTGAACTCATTGTCATGTTCAAAAAAATCCAGTCTGAGATGATTCACACTTTATGACATGGTGTGTTATCCTACTGTAAATATCCATCAGAAGATGGGTACACTGTGGTCATAAATGGATGGACATGGTCAGCAACAATACTCAGGTAGGCTGTGGCATTGAAATGTTGCTCAATTGGTACTAATGGGCCTAAAGTGTGGCAAGAAAATATCCCCCACACCATTACACCACCACCAGCCGGAACTATTGATACATGGCAGGATGGATTCATACTTTCATGTTGTTGATGCCAAATTCTGACCCTACCATCTGAACGTTGCAGCAGAAATCGAGACTCATCAGACCAGGCCAAGTTTTTCCAGTCTTCTACTGACCAATTTAGGTGAGCCTGTATGAATTGTAGTCTCAGTTTCCTGTTCTTAGCTGACAGGAGTGGCACCCGGTGTGGTATTCTGCTGCTGTAGCCCATCCGCCTCAAGGTTCGAGGTGTTCAGAGATGCTCTTCTGCATACCTCAGTTGCAACGAGGGGTTATTTGAGTTACTATTTGTTTTCAATCAGTTCGAACCAGTCTGGCCATTCTCCTCTGACCTCTGGCATTAACAAGTCATTTGCGCCCACAGAACTGCCGCTCACTGCATATTTTCTCTTTTTTGGACCATTCTCTGATGGTTGTGCGTGAAAATCACAGTAGATCAGCAGTGTTTGAAATACTCAGACCAGCCCATCTGGCACTAACAACCATGCCACGTTCAAAATCACTTAAATCACCTTTCTTCTCCATTTTGAAGCTCGGTTTTAACTGCAGCAGATCGTCTTGATCATGCCTAAATGCAATAAGTTGCTGCCTTGTGATAAACTGATTAGACATTTGTGTTAACCAGCAGTTGGTCAGGTGTACCTAATAAAGTGGCCAGTGAGTGTACATCATACAGTAGTCAATCATCAGATTGTATTACTTTACTTCCTAATTCTTTCTATTAACTTGTGGATCATTGCCTACCTGTTATTAAGATATTGGCTGTTTATTTTATGTTAGCAATATGTTAATGTTAGCAACACGCTACAATAGCTTTGTGGTAAAACATGTTCAAATAGGCTAGCAACATGCTAAAAGAATGGAAACATGAAATCATCATGCTAAGACATGTAAGCAATGTACTAATCAATCATGTGGTATTTTGTGGTATATAGTATGTGTGTATATGGTGAATGGTATTATTCATATTAGCCTTTGTCAGGCCAACATCAAAGTCATCAAACTTTGTTCATTGAAGTGTGACCTTACATATATATACATGTAAACAAGAAGATAATACATTTTTCACGTCAAAGGTAAAGAAAGTCAAATGGATATGACTTGACATCGGGTGAGTGAACATGAATATCTCTATAAGAATAGATAACAAAATAACCATTGAGAAGCAAAGAAATGAGTTTATTATCCTCAGTGTGAATAACATGTAATTTCATACCAAAATCCATCACAGAATAACACTGGGGATTTGTGTCACTGTAGACAGATTTCAACAATGAGCTTTCTCCAGACAGACGCAATTGAAATTAGAGATTAAGCAGTTCCGCGACCTCAGCCTGTAATTTAATTCACACTCGTACTGTAGATTCACAAGGTTTCTTTCTTAGGAACCACTGGTGAGCAAACAGGAAAGAATCAGGCCAGCTCTGTTAAAATATGTCTTTTCCATATTCATCTGAATTTGTTCCATGGATTGAGGACGAGAGTCAGAGCTGAAATGACACAGTGGCTCTGTCCTCTGTCTCTGTAGAGTTCAGCTGTCTGTCAGCCCAGACTGCAGTCCGAGAATAGCAATGAAAGAATAAACGACAGCTGCTTAAGAAAAGGCAGGAATACAAACGGGTGCTTTGAGACTGCATAACAAAACATTTGTGAAGTTTATTTCTGGGTCAAAGTCATGCCATCTTATTTGGGTGTCTGTCCATATAAAAATTTAAGTTCACAAAGGTGATGTTATATACACACTTTTGTAAATATATGCATATTATATCAGGGTCTTAAAATGTCTTAAATTTCAAAAATTTTAGGCCCTAAAAAGTCTTAAAATTATTGTGTTTTAGGTCGTAAATCATTGTAAATAGGTCTCAATTTGCAGGTCTCAATTGTCCAAGTAAAGCTACCCATTCTGGCACCCAAACACCTATAATCTATCTCAAAACTTTTTCAAGTTTTTTATTGCAAAGAGATGCAATTCACAACATCTGCTAGACATTTTTACAGCAAATTCTCCAAATTAAGTTCCTTAATCAGGGGGGAAAAAAAAACTAACCCACAACACATCCCTTTACATCAGTGTTTCTCAACCACATTCCTGGAGGACCACCAGTTCTGCACATTATCTCCTAACACAGCTGGTTCAGATCATCAGCTTATTAGCAGAGACTGAAAGACCTGTAATGAGTGTGACAGACAAAGTGCAGTGCTGGTGGCTCTCCAGGAACGTGGTTAAGAAACACTGCTTTACATGATCTTCCATTATAACGAAAAACTATTTACAGAAGTAACCGGGCCATTCGAAAAAAAAATCCTTAATGTTTAGCTCTGTGTAGGTCTAAAAGTTCATTCATAAGGGTCTTAAAAGGGTCCACTTTTCTAAGTGTCTGTTTTAAATAACTTTCAATACAAAGATGTCGGAATATGGTTCAAATGATGTTGAATCAGTCATTCAAAGTACTGCAACGGATGCATTGATGTCAAAATGAGTTTTAAATTATTCATTCAAGATGCTGATTCATCCGAGAACTAATCAGTTTAATATTTAGGAATGAGGCATTGAATCATTCATTCATCTGATTTAATCGCTACTGTTGTGCAGTATCACAGTGGTTTACTTGAAGTTATTGTCATTGGCAGAGCAAAAGCAAATAAAAGCACTGACAATATAGTCATAAATTTTTTGTACTCCTTATTATTGAAACATATCAGCCAAATTGCACAATCATGCCATATTTAAGGCACACTGGGATGATTTTCGATGTTTAAAGCCTCATAATAACTAAACAAATTGATGTGAGGTGTAAAACCACAATTTAAAATAAATAAATGCCTCTGGGTTGACACGCTGGGTAAAAACGGATTGACCAATAAGATTTTGTTCACATACCTTGAGTTGCTGAAGTTACAGTAAAAAACTACTTGTTCTACTTGGTCTTCAAGAACAAAACGGTCTAGGCGAGCACAGAAGTTGTGTAGATCAAATAGGATTCGATGGTTTACATGTTTGTTTGTTTTGACTCAGTTTAGTTTGCGTTGTTACAATTAGATTAATTAACCCAGTGCAACCCATTAAGCACTCGTTTACAGGTGTCCACATCGACTCATGCAAGATGAAAGCTAGTACATGGAAAGGAAATGAAAATAACTGGACATTCTCATATACAGTTAAAGTCAGAATTATTAGCCCGCCTTTGAATTTTTGGGTTTTCTTTTTTAAATATTTCCAAAATGATGTTTAACAGAGCAAGGAAATTTTCACAGTGTGTCTGCTAATATTTTTTCTTTTTGAAAAAGTCTTATTTGTTTTATTTTGGCTAGAACAAAATCAGTTTTAATTTTTTTAAGAACCATTTTAAGGTCAAAATTGTTAGCCCCTTTAAGCAATTTTTTTTTTTCGATTGTCTACAGAACAAACCATCATAATACAATAACTTGCCTAATTACCCTAACCTGCCTAGTTAACCGAATCAGCCTAGTTAAGCCTTTAAATGTCACTTTAAGCTGTATAGAAGTGTCTTGAAAAATATCTAGTAAAATATTATTCACTGTCATCACAGCAAAGATAAAATAAATCAGTTATTAGAAATGAGACTATTAAACTATTATGCTTAGAAATGTTTTGAAAAAATATTCTCTCTGTTAAAAAGAAATTGGAAGAAAAAAACAAGGGGCCAATAGTTCAGGGGGGCTAATAATTCTGACTTCATCTGTATATAGCAGAAATGGATGTTCTCCATGGTCATTGTGGGGGTTTTAGTTGCAGTTCTAGCTAATAGAGTGAGAGATAAGTGGACCTAGAACCGAATGAATAAATTTGTCACGCTGTTTTCCTTGAAGCCTCACTCTGACAAACGGGAAAGATTTTATTGCTCCCCGAGCCTTTTAGCATTAAAAGATTTGAGGACCCCAGTAATGAACTCTGTCAGGTGGCTCTAAAAGCACTAAGTCACACTGACCTCCCGCTTCGTATGAGCTACAGAACAGTGTAATGGGCTTTTGCCTGACTGACTGCAGCTGCATTCATTTGTTCATACAAAGTAGCGACTCATCAGTTTAGCGTTTCGTTATTTCTGCATGTGTCCTTCTCATTTTGGCGACTGCATTTTGGGAATGACTCATGCACTATTGAAGTCCCCTGACCTTGCAGACGCTTTTATTTGTTCCATGTGGGATGCGTAAGGATTTTCGAGATCAGTATTTCAGTTGCTTTGCATTTCAGAGTTGAAGATCCTTGACAAAGAGCACATGTACATCTTGAGGCGACCATCGGAGAACAGATGTTGATATGCCTGTCTGGACCCCTTTGGTCCAATTTCAACCTGTTTTAGTCTTCCTTCGGGGAGTCTTAGTTCAGGAAGAGAGTGAGGAACAGGAAATAAAGGAGGCCCTCACTAGGGAACAGCTTCAAGCTTTTACTCTAATTAGAGAACATCACTTCGCTACCATTCAACGCCAAAACTTCACCTGGAAGCTATCCGTGTTGGATTATTTGTTTCTCCTTTTGAGGAGAGTCCACAATGAGACAAATCCACATTGAGAGGTTATTTTCTCCTACCCCACACACTGTTCAAACTGCAGTCTCTTTGCACAGCACACTGGGACAGGCGATAGCATCTGGGTTTTGCCTGAGCGACGCCCATTGTTTAGGTAATGATGTCAGAAAGGAAATGCGTAAGCCAGGCCGCCCTCCTTATGTAAGTAGACGGGAGGAGGCAAAAGAAGGAAAAGATTATAGTGATGTTATTCAAACCCTTAGTTATAAATACGGCTTTGTGAGTGTTTTTAGACCTCTTTTACAAGACAACAGAGCCTTGTCTGTGAGAAAGGCGTCAACTGGAGAACATTTTGATGCACTATAGACTGCTCCCTCAACCAAAAAATTAGTTTATTTACTCATCCATACAATGAAAGTAGTGGAAACATTGCTTGAAAATAAGTCTGCAACAAGAAAAGGATGATACATTCTACATTTTTGATTGAATTGTTACTCTAAGTCATCAAAACAATTCCTTAAACCGCATCATTAGGACTTGTGAATTACAATGTTGGGTTGTTACTTTGAGAAGGTTTCAACATGGGTGTATAAATTGGCCGTTGACGGAGCAGCTTTTTGGCTGCTCTTCTCCAGTCCAGTCTGGAGCGTGTGTGCGACACGTTACGAGCTCATATTACCCCAGTCGTTGAAACCTGAGAGTGAGCGGGACTTCCTCCATCCAATCCATCCAGTTTTACTTCATCCTGCAGCTGCGCTATTTATAGACCCACATCCTTTTGTCATTCCAGAGGGGGCTTCCCGATCCCTTCATGGCTTTCCAGCCTGAGTCCTTTTGGCTCCGTTGCTCCAGACTCGGCAGGCCGGCTCGTTCCCTCCTCTTTGGGTTGAGCTTGTCGTTTATATTCCCGCCATCACGTAATTAGTTTTCCGGACTGTGGAATTCCCTCCCCTTCTCCGCACACCCCTCAGAGCACCCCTTCCACAAATTCAGAGGAAAAAAGAGCAGAGTAGGAAAGAGCGCGCAGAACGGAGAGGGTGAGGATTTAGTGGTCTTTAGTCGAACTGAGAGTGTGCCTCTTTCTCCTATGAGACGGCTTTGCCTGGCGAGGAGATGGGCAGCCACA
This sequence comes from Danio tinwini, assembly GCA_903798205.1. Classification (NCBI taxonomy): domain Eukaryota; kingdom Metazoa; phylum Chordata; class Actinopteri; order Cypriniformes; family Danionidae; genus Danio; species Danio tinwini. Next base: position 9,666,480 of record CAIGQZ010032461.1, on the reverse strand, counting down.
GGCCAAAGGGATGTTGATGTTTGTAGGGATCAGAGATCGACATGTGGTGTTTGCACTGCGCTTCAGACAGAAGCCAGTCTCTGCTGGAACTGGGGAGCTGGTAAGATTTGTGTGTGTGTTTGTGTGTTTGAGAACATGCATAGAAGTAGAAATGTGTGTTATAAATGTGTCTCCGCTGAGATTGTATTCATTGGGACTGGGTGTATCAGTATATCTGGGTGTGTTTTTAAGCAGAGCACAGATGTTTTATGGAACTTCCAGCTCTGTTGTTCTTTGTTTCTTATACCTGCTTTGAATTATGGGGGATCTTCCTCTATTGCGCAAACCCCTCCATTGTTGCTCTGAGCGCACTTCTGCTTCTAGTTGTGCCCTTGAGTGATGTTTTCGGCATCATTCATTCTGAATGGTTTTATAGTTACATGGTTTTATAAGATGTCACTAGGGTGGTACCTTTTCAAAACAGTTCTGGACTATATTAGGTACTCTTTAGGTATCTTTAAGAAACAAATATGACTCTTTCTTGTGCATATGTGTACCGCCTGAAAAGGTAGTGACAGCTTTTGTACATTTATTTCTGAGAGTGAAATTTGTAGATGAGTTAATAATAATTGCATTTTTTTGCTTGATGTTTTCTTATCGCGGTCATGGGAAAGTGCCATGGTAGCAATGGCAACACAACAGATTTTATCATATTAATCATAACAAATAGAGATGTGAATGTATATTAGTAGATCTGCCCCATTGAAATTGATGTAATACCAGAATAAGCTGGGTGATGTTAGTAAAACAAGCTTTATTTGAACAATGAGTGCTTTATGTGAAATGCAGGAGCGTTTCCCGGCCATCAACAGGGCTGCATTCATGCGACGTGCCACGCTTGTGAATGGTCCTGACTGGCTCTCAAACTTGGATTTAAAGCACTAAACATGCCATGTGAGGGTCTTAACCTAATACTAACATCTTATGATGTTATGTGCTTGCTGGGCAATAACTAAATGCACTACAGAATGTTACATTTACACACATCCACAAATTACATGTAAATGCATCAGCTTTTTATAGCGTAATACTCACTACTCTTGAGTACTTTTAAATGGGCTACTTATTACTCATACTTTGAGTAATATTTACAACATATACTTCAACTCTATATGCACTCTTTCCACCACTGGAATAGAACATTTTATATATTTTATGATTTCTCATTCACTCAATAAAGCTCAGTTTTTTTTATTTGGTTTAGAAAGTTTGGGGTAAGGATATTTAAAACAAATGTATAAATAGTTTAATGCTGGAGTAATTGCTGGAGAACGCGAGCTGAAATGGTTGCTGACAAGAGTAGCTGCTTCTTCAACTAGAAATACAAACATTACTTTGTTTTTATTTAGCGTAAAAACAAAAATATTGCAGTGAAATTCAGTCTATGCCCAGACTGTAAAGATCTTTCAACTGCTTTTAACTGGACCAGCAGCTTGTTTAGCACTAGAACAGAAAGCATTCTATGACAATACTCATTGCCAAGGAGGACACCAGCGCCCCAAAACATGGCGGTCCAACTCGGTCTAAAGAGGTTAAATTGGATTTTTGTGCAGGATCGGGAGTGAAGGTACCTTCTGAATGTGAAGAGAAGCATAGCTGCTTATGGGGCCGTTCACATATCACATCTTTTGAGCACGCTCGCAAATTGGGAGCGCATATTGTGTACGCTTGCAATTCCCAGGCGCTCGCAGTTGAAAACCACAAGTCACATGACAAGAACTGACCGATCAGCTTCATACTTTGTATGGAATATACATATTTCGGTGGACTAATTACCTCAGACAAACACAGAACACCCAAACACTGCAGTGCTTTTGCATACTGTGGATGTGAATGGTTACAGATATCCAGCTTTCTTCTAAATGTCTTCTTTTGTGTTAAAATAAAAAAAGACAAACAGGTTTGAAAAAAAAATTGAATGATGAGAGAATTTTAAGTTTTGGGCAAACTCATTAAGTCTTTTGAATATGTCAAGCTGCTGTGATCATCCCAATGTAATGTTTCTCAGTGAATAATAAATTATTATAAAAGCTGCAGTTTATTTTGTATTTTATAGGTATATTTTATATGTTTTATAAGTCAAAAGTAACTTCTAAGTAAAGTAATTAGTAATCCGATTACTTTTTACATGAAGTAATTAGTAATGTAATCATATTCCAGTAGTCAGTAAATTATAATCTATTACTTTTTCAAGTAACTTACCCAACACTGCTCATTGTTGATAATAATGATTCCTGAGTACCACATCATCTTATTAGAATTATTAACTGTCTATTATTCATCATACAGCATAGAGGAAAAACTAAAATTAGGTGTCAGGATGGCAATAAAAAACTTTCAGAGCTTGAAAATTCACAACATGAAAAAGACTCCAAAATCAGCACCCAAGAGTCCAAATGAAATGTGGTTTAGGTAGTGAAATGTAAATGAGCTTGTTATTCTACCTTGTTAGACTTAGCATCTGTACTTCAGCTTTGCAGTCAATTAGACGAAGTGCAAGTTAAAAAAAAAATCAGCAGAAATCATTGATTAAAAGAAAAATGCATAATTTCAAACTCCTCCGATTTTCTAGAAGGGATTAAATGTAAATAAAATGCAGTTCATGCTTCAACTAGGATTGAAATGAGTGATTAGTTCCTCTTTATGTACAGTATCTGTTTCTCGTAAGTCAATAGTTTCTAGGCTTTACGCTTCAAACAAGCCGTTAGCCCTATAAGATAAAGCTCTTTTTTGGGAGTCTCATTTATGTGAACTCCAAAGGGAAGAGCAAGAGACAGTGCGTTTCATCTTCTGTCAGATCTTAACACCTCACCATCTTGTTAGCACTTGTGTTCTTTTACCCTTGTCAGAACCTCCCATCTCTCAGAGCTGGACGTGACTGAAGCCCAAACTAGTCCTATAGAGACGCCTCATCTTGCTGCCTAATGAGACCCTCTGGAAAATGTAGAAGTTTTCCAGCTGTCTTTAGTTATGGATTCGAGTGTGACAGAGACTCGCTTGTCTCCACACTTCAAATGGTTGGCTAAAATCAGTCATTTATGTACTATAAACTACATTTGGGTGTAATTAAATACAGATATTTTGTTTAAAGGATGGTCCAGCCAAATATGAAAGTTATGATATCATTATGACATCAGCTCACACTCATGTTGTTTTAAGTTGCATAAGTTTCTGAATTCCCCATCGGTGCCCTAAGAAGATCGAATGAAAAGTTAGGCTAACTTATTTTTTCTTCAAATCAAATAAAAACTTTGATTGTCCGCACTATTAATTACAAGCCTTTCAATATGAACACAAAAAAGGGATGTGCATCATTGTAAAAAAAATTTAAATACTGTAAAAATACAACAGTAAAAATCTGTAAGTATCCTTAATATACAGTATACTGTATGGTAAATACAAAATTGACTTTACCAGAATTCCCTGCATCACACTTCAATTTTTTTGCTTTTTGTTGACATAACTATGATTCGTTTGACTTTTTTCCCTATCAGTTACTGTATGTACATTAGAGATTTATGCTACATCTAATTATTATAATCCCTGGGTTGCAGCGACTGCGGATCGCAGGTAAACGACACACACTACACTATCGAACTACAAATCCCATCATGCTCCTTGCACACACCTGTTTTGGATCGCCGTTGATTACACACACAGGCGGAGGATTGTCAAGCACTGATTATGAGGACTGTTTACACAGCACGCACACACATCAGTGCTGAGTCTTGTAAGCTATCAAGTTAATATTACAATGCGTTTTGCCTTGCCTTGTATTGCAATGTATTGTTCTTTGCTTTGTTTGTTTTATTATTTCAACCTGTGGTTTGTGTGGGTCCTAACGCCCCAGTATATTAATATTGATGCTCAGTGAGCGCCGTCTTTTGGTTGAGACGTTAAACCAAGGTTCTGACTCTCCGTGGTCATTAAAAAATCTCAGGATGTTCTTTGAAAAAGAGTAGGGGTTTAACCTCGGCATCCTGACCAAATTTGCCCACTGGCCTCTGTCCATCATAGCTTCCTAACCATTCACATATCGTAATTGGCTTCATCAATCTGTCTCCTCTCCATCAATCAGCTGGTGTGTGGTCTGGCACAATACGGCTGCCGTTGCGTCATCCAGGTGGATGCTGCTCACTGGTGGTGGATGAGGAAATTCCCCCCAAAAATGTGTAAAGCCCTTTGAGTGTCTAGAAAAGTGCTATTTAAATGTAAGGAGTTATTATTATTATTATTATTATTATTATTATTATTATTATTATTATTATTATTATTATTATTATTATTACTTTTCTAATTAAAGTTAGCCAAATGAAACCTTCTGATAACTGAATTTTAAATTTACCACCGGTTTTTAGGAAACAATTATAAGGCCAACTTTTTAAGAATAGTCTAAATCCTAAATCCTTCTCTAGTTTAAATTGTTTGACTCAACCTTGAACATTTAGTTGATGTTTTTCAGATAAACGAACATACTCCATTTCAGAAATCTGTTCATTTCCCCCTCCACACACACTCACACACCATCAATATGATGATCTCAAACACTTCCAAGTATTTATTTTCTTCTATTTTTCATTGAATCAGTTCACAGACCTGTCGTCTGGTGTCCTCGCAGGATTTTATAGCCCTTGTGTTCACAATAATGGCCACTTTTTTTAGACACCATCATCTATCACAGTTTGGGAGCCCGACTTTGAAAATACCCTGGCTCTCCTCGGAGAGATGAGACAGCAACCAAACAAAATGAAAATTGTATTTGTTGCCACCCTTCAAGGGGACCCTCCGAGAGCTCATCGAGGAGACATCAGGCAGCAGACAGCGAAAGTCATTCCAGCCGGGTGGCCTCGATGCAGAAATGTGGGGAAATTAGCTGCCAAATTTATCATCTGAATTACCTTGCTCCCTGTTTTCTTATAATGTACTATCACATGTAACTAGATGTTTTCATTTTCCTTTATTACCAAACACTGCATGCAATGCGGTAGTATTTATGCGTGCATTTAGGAATGCATAATACAAGGCCATTGTATTAACCTTCATATCTAAATATAACCTCTGACTTAACCCGTCATTAGCTGTGTCCTTCAGAGCAGCAGGTGGGCTTTATGTGTGTTTTGTGGCTCAGAGGTCATGCTTGGAGTTGCATTGGCACTCAAAGTCATCTCAATGTGGTCTGCATGGTAAAACAGGGATTACTGGTGTTGGGAACTGAGAACTTTGTCATATTGAATCTACAGTGTGAAACAGACAATGCTGATGCATCTTATTTTCAAATTATTGACTCGTGATTTGTAGCCTGCCAATGGAGATTAATGTTTGTTTTGAAGCCTCTTTTAAAAACTTATTTGCATATGCTCTGCGTTTACAAATTTTAGCATTTCTGTTAGGATTTATATACCTGATATTTATTTTATAGTGTTTCTTGTGTGATTTAGCTTTTTAGTAACGCACTTTGTGTTAAAAGTCTTAGATAAATAGTTGCTGTTATTATTCTGGTGTTATGTTTGATGTTTTTTTTTCTGACCACAGTTTAAATGTTGCACTCGTCTCACGTGGATGATTGTAATAACAAAGCCTTGTGGGCATGGCCACATTAAAAATTATGAGCTCAGACTGAGCAACTAGACATAGTGCTGGTATAATACTGATTACTTTAACAAACATTATTTGTTTTGAACATGCACTCACTACATTTATAAGTAAACACTTCAAGCTTTCTATAGATATGTCTCATGTCTGTGTGTTTTGTTTTCGGGGGGTTTCAGTTTATTTTGGTGATGCGTTTCTGCGTTTGCGGAGAGACAAAAGAAAAATGTGTACACTGTTTATTTTCCTTATTTTGCAAAAGCACACACTTTTGTTGTTATTGTGAGTGTATACAAAAAAGTAGACACCTAACAGATTTGATTGATATATTGCTCTTATCTGTACGATCAAAACTGAAAGTGTAATTTAAGTTCTTTTTGGCGATATTTTTTTAGAAATGTTGAAATAACTTTTATTTTCTATTTTCATTTTCAATGCAAATGTGCTTGCCAAGTACACAAGCGCTAAAAGAGTTAATTTAATTATTTATTTGTTTATTTATTTAGTACTTAAATATTAAGTACTTAAAACATGGTTTTTGGGAATCTTCAACCCCTATGGTAGAAAAATATATACTCAGTAGATCCCAGCTGCAAGCATTTTTTGTGTTCAACAGAAGAAAGCAGCTCAAATAGGTTTTGAACAAGTGAAGGAATGAGTACAGTAACTGATGACAAAACATTTTTGGGGGGGTGAACTATCCCTTATATGTAATATACAGGCATGCTCTTTGTCATTTGGAGCAAAACAGGAAACATCCACTTGGTTGTCTTCTTGTCTCTGTATACATTATTTGATTCTAGAGCAGAGGTGCCCAAAATAGGGCACCTTAACCAACTAAACCAATCAAAGTTGGCCCACGGTAACCTTTGGTTTGGCCTGCCATCTCATCTGAAAAGAGAGGGAGAATGATAGGGAGCTGGTTGAGCAAATGCATTTAGAGATCGTCATTTCTAATTTAAAGCATACCCTTTTGTTTTTTGTTTTTTCGTTTAATTGAGGAGCTACAAAAAAGCCAACTGTAATTAAATGTTTCATTTGAATCAGACTTTTAAAATGTTAATACTGTCACTTGATAGATAGAGGACAATGCACAAGACATCGATGAGCAAATCAAGGCAAAGGCAGGAGCAGCTCGACTAGTTTAATCAGTATTGAGCTCCATTGTGTTATAAATGTGATTGTTTGTGTTTTTACTATAATAAGCTGATTATAAAATGTTAAGATTATACTGCATCATCATTTAATAGGTTTTTAAGCAACTTTAGTAACTCTAGTTATTTTAAAATAATAAGCAAACAAATGAGCAAATGTAATGTAATACAGTTTGGTATTTTTATCAAATCAAGTTAGTTTTTTCGCCCTATATAAGAAAAAGTTGGGGCATGTCTGTTCTAGAGCCATGGCCTTTGACTCTGAAGAAACATGTTTGTCTATTGTGGCGACCTCCCATTTTTAAAAGAAGCAGCAGTTAAATGTAGACCTGCAGAGAGCTGTGAAAACAGTCAGTATACTGTATTTTCAACCTGACACATCTTAGGCTTATCCATCTGTATGTTATTTGACGATCACAGTACAAGCTCCGAAGGTGTATAAGGGATCTCATCGACTGAATAAAACCTGCCCTGTAAGAATATTGCTTGTTGAAGTCAGACTATACTCTTGTATTGTCTCAGCCAAGATCAAAAACACCTGCAAATAGTGCCAAGTCCTCCGACTTCAATATATCCACTCCTCCACCACGTTCTCCCTATACAAGATGAACAAATTCAATCAGTCTGACTGTCGATGTTCTCGTCTCTGTAATACTGAGCGCTCTACTGCATGCTAATTCGTTTAATTAAAAGAAAAGCACTTAATCTAGAAAGTTAATCTGCTGGCACTTAGCTGATGCAAGGTGTAGCATGAGTGTATGGATGAGAAACAGGACAAAACAAACATGTACTGAAAGATAAATTGTGCATCTTTACAAAAGGTATTGATTCATGAGAATGTTGCATTGCACTTTACAGTATGTACACTCATCGGCCACTTTATTAGGTACACCTGCTCAACTGCTCGTTAATGCAAATTTCTAATCAGCCTATCACATGGCAGCAACTCAATGCATTTAAGCATGTTGACATGGTCAAGATGATCTGCTGCAGTTCAAACTGAGCATCAAAATGGGTAAGAAAGGTGATTTAAGTGACTTTGAACATAGTGTGGTTGTTGGTGCCAGACGGGCTGGTCTGAGTATTTCAGAAACTGCTGATCTACTGGGATTTTCATGCACAACCAGCTCTAGGGTTTACAGAGAATGGTCTGAAAAAGAGAAAATATCCAGTGAGCAGCAGTTCTGTTGACGCAATGCCTTGTTGATGCCAGAGGCCAGAGAAAAATGGCTAGACTGGTCGGAACAGATAGAAAGGCAACAGTAACTCAAATAACAACTTGTTACAACCGAGGTATGGAGAGGAGCATCTCTGAACGCACAACACATCCAACTTTGAGGTGGATGAGCTACAGCAGCAAAAGGCCACTCCGGGTGCCACTCCTGTCAGGTGAGAACAGGGAACTGAGGCTACAATTCACACAGGCTCACCAAAATTGGACAATAGAATATTGGAAAAACGTTGCCTGGTCTGATGAGCCTTGATTTCTGCTGCGACATTCGGATAGTAGGGTCAGAATTGGTGGTGGTGTAATGGTGTGGGGGATATTTTCTTGGCACACTTTGGGCCCATTAGTACCAATTGAGCATCTTGTCAATGCCACAGCCTACCTGAGTTTGTTGCTGACCATGGCCATCCATTTATGACCAGTGTACTCATCTTCTGTTTCTTGACCATGACAATGAGTGAACTCAATTGGCCTCCACAGTCACCAGATCTCAATCCAATAGAGCACCTTTGGCATGTGGTGGAATGGGAGATTTGCATTATGGATGTGCAGCCAACAAATCTGCAGCAATTGCGTGATGCTATCATGTCAATATGGACCAAAATCTCTGAGAAATACTTCCAGTACCTTCCTGGAAGTACCTTCATTTCCAGAAACTATGTCACGAGGGATTAAGAAAGTTCTGAAAGCAAAATGAGTCCAACCCGATATTAGTAAGGTGTACCTAATAAAGTGGCCGGGGAGTGTATATGCACTTGCAGTGTGCTTAAAGATTCATGCAAACATTTCTATTACTTCACCGTTCCCGATTCATTCATGACTTATTTCTTCTTCTGTTGAATACAAAAGAAGATATTTTGAAGAATACTGGTTGCGGCTACCCTTTTACATCCTTTTACATCCAACTATCCCTTTAAATCAAACTTACCTAGTAACGTAAGGTAACAGCAGTTAGGAGCAGGTTTATTGTAGACGTTATTGTAAACATTTTTTAAAGTACATAGTATATACTCAAGGAACTGGACTGTATAATAATAAAGTGCTACTGCATGCCTTACTTGGCAACATCATCAAAAGTCACCGATGCCTGATGTCTCTCATTCACTGCTGTAACTGATTTGTATTATAATCCAATAACCCTCATTATGTACTTTGACCTTTCTGAGCAATCACATTAGAGATGGTGTGGCTGAAGCGTGTGCAATTGCATTGTCTGTTTATAAATGTGTCATAGTTCTCTTTTTCACTCATTGCCTCAAGCAACAAAAGTCATTTGCTGTAGCAGGTATACCTCTACTAAGGTGTTGACAGGTAGGAGTTATGCTGTTGATTCTCTGTGCTATGGCCCGGAGTGTGTTGTTTGGTGTGTAAGCATGATATATGTGACAGCTGACACTAGACTGCTAGAATGTTTTATCTTAGTATGCGATGTAAGAGGAATTTAGGAGCTAAAGCGCATACAGTAAAGGCTTACTCAGAAGTATTGAAGTAAATACTAGTCTAATCGGTGGGGATTCTGTGTAAAAGTATTGTTAATGTTTCTGTAGTCATCCAGTATGCGTTGCATTTTATCTGCAAAGAGCTCTTTATTTATCTCTGAAAGAGACGCACCGTGCCACAGTCTGTTGCTATAAATGTAGTCGTTTGCTTTTATACTTCTACGTCAGTTTCAAAGTTCAGCTCATAATCTCACGTGTGAGCAGATAGGAGTGGATAATGGGATTTACAAGGAACTTTGATTTGTGGCTGGAAAAACACAGTGACGTGTTGTAATGCATGTGCTATTGACTGGTGCTGGTCTTTAGAATTCTGTATCAATGTTTATATATTTTTACAATTACATGTGAGAGTATGTATTAAATGTGATGCCATGTACCGCTATGACTTTTTACCAGTTGGAGAATTGAGAAACCATACTCCTTGAAACAAAATCTAAATGCCTCAATCATACCAACTGTTTCTGTCTATTCTGACCCACAAAGTGAACTCAAGTTTTCTTTTCTATTCCTCTCTACAGTGTGGAAGGTGAGGCTCCGGGTGGCGAGGCGGGCCCCTCTCTGGACAATAGTGGAGGTTACTTACGAGGACCGGTGAGCCGCAGTGCCATCATCAGTGGCGAGCACTTTGACGGCCCACCGTTGTACGCTCACGAGGTTCGGCAGCGCCCACGACGACCCAAACTCCAGCATTCTCAGTCCATTCTCCGCAAACAGGCAGAGGAGGAGGCCATCAAACGCTCCCGCTCACTGTCTGAGAGCTATGAGCTCTCCACCGACCTCCAAGACAAACAGGTAGAGTCCTTCAGGATCTTTAACTGGAATTCTACCAAGAAACTGTAAATTCTCCACCAACTATTTGCATTCACATTTTGATGAGCCTTTATGGTGCCAAGGGGGTGTGATTGAGGTTCAGTGGCTTTATCTTATGCTTGATGTACTTCCCCCTCAAAGGACTGTGTAAATAAATCTAGTTTATTGTCATTGGGTGAACATTAATTCCTTTAAGTTGCTTGTGGTGACTGCCTGTCTTTCATATGAAGAAATTTAATATGCCCAAAGGTTGATATGAGATCAATGAGAGCCTTTTAGGACTTGGGAGATGAGAATCATAACTCAGTGCATGCTGGGAGAGTGATCCGTATTCAGAGTGAGGGTGCTGCGGTACTATCCAGATGCATGTTGCCCATCGTGTCTGTGTGAGGTCCCAGCAGAGCTGAGAAATGTGATTAGTTCTGCCTATTCTTCAGGCTAAAAAGGTCTTGGGCTGGCTTTTGCTTTAAAGAAGCTTACGACTGATTACTTAGGTGCCATGCTAAAAGCCTTTCTCAGTCCATGATACCTTTATACGGTATGAAATAGTATGTTTTATCAATCTTACCTGTCAAAATACCTTGGCTTTAATGGTTAGTACCATCTGTGACTTTTATTTGTTTTATTTGGTCATAGTGTGTCATAGAAGAGAGGACAAAATTATGTTCCATCAACAAAAAATTACTTTAGTCTAAAGAAGGAGGGTCATGCATTTGCATGATCGGGAATGCTATTTTTACTAAAAATCATACTTCATCTATGTTTCCACAGGTGGAGATGCTGGAGCGGAAGTATGGAGGGCGTTTTATAACCCGACATGCTGCACGAACAATCCAGACTGCATTCCGCCAGTATCAGATGAACAAGAACTTTGAGCGCCTCCGGAGTTCTATGTCAGAGAACCGCATGTCCAGACGCATAGTTTTATCCAATATGAGAATGCAGTTTTCGTTTGAAGGACCTGAAAAAGTCCACAGTTCATACTTTGAGGGCAAGCAGGTGTCTCTTACGGATGATGGTTCTAAACTAGGAGCATTGGTACAATCTGAGCGTGGTGAGATGGTCCCCGCCAACATGAAGTCACCTGCGGTCCAGAGTGATTTCACAGACGCCATTACAGAACTGGAGGATGTTTTCTCTCGACAAGTGAAGTCATTGGCAGAATCGATAGACGATGCACTGAACTGTCGCAGCCTACACGGAGACGAGGGACAGTCAGAAGCAACCAGAGGTCATCCAGACTTGGAGCAAGAGGTTACCTACCAGGTCAAGCCTTCCCACGGTAGCGAGCACCGAAAGCGAGATGAGATGACAGCCTCCTACAGCGATGTGACACTTTATATAGATGAGGAAGAGCTCTCCCCACCTCTTCCCTTATCACAATCAGTTGACAGACCCTCTAGCACTGAGTCAGACCTCCGTCTACGTTCTTTGAACTCTTCGCAGGACTACTGGTCTCTAGCACATAAGGATGAAAAAGCTGACACGGACACTAGCTGCCGCAGCACGCCATCTCTGGAGTGTCAAGAGCAGAGATTGAGAATAGACCACCTTCCCCTGCTCACAATCGAACCTCCGAGTGATAGCTCTGTTGAGTTGAGTGACCGTTCTGACCGAAGCTCTCTCAAGAGACAAAACGCTTACGATCGAGGCATCGCCAGCCAGCAGGGCAGCCCAAAACACATCCCTTCTCATGCACTCCCACCACGGGGGCCAACAAGAGAGGATGATGCTCCACGCCATCGGCCGCGGCAGCTTGAAAGCCACCTGGCTATCAATGGTACCGCCAACCGGCAAAGCAAATCCGAGTCTGACTTCTCTGATGGTGATAATGACAGCATCAACAGCACTTCCAATTCCAATGATACGATCAACTGCAGTTCGGAGTCCTCATCAAGAGACAGTCTTCGAGAGCAGACTCTCAGTAAGCAGACGTATCACAAGGAGACACGAAACAGTTGGGACTCGCCAGCATTTAGCAATGATATCATACGCAAGAGGCACTATCGCATTGGCCTGAACCTTTTCAACAAGTAAGTGTGTGAATGCATGCTTTTGGCTGTTGAAAGCTTGTTGGCAAAAGAGTATGTGGGTGGATTGACATCAGTTGTGCAAAGCATCAGTTCCAAATCTTCTCTGTGATTTCCATTTCCTGCTTCTTGCGAAACTTACACAGAGTAACTGTAAAAGCGCTGTCACATAAAGAAATTTAAGTGAAATGTAGGTCTGTTGTTAATAGTCTAGTGCTTACTCGGATGTCACTTCCAAGCCAAGCAGCTTTATACTGGTAAACGCATTGTTCAGTTTGAAGTTAGACAAAGTAAACATACTTGAATTCAATGTAAATTCCTAACTATTTCTATTATTTGTGACCTTGCTGCACAGATGCATTTGTTATGATGTCTGGAATAGCATACAGTAAATTAATTGTTTGCTGACGTAGTAGTCATCAAACCTACAACCTTGGAATTTCAGTAATGGCTCGTTTCCACAGTGCGATTTGGTACAGTACATAATGGTATGCTTTTATTTCCATATCCATTGTTGGAAGTACCAAAAAGTGAACAGTAACATACAGTATCACTTAATTGGGGCTCTATTTAAGGGTACAGTATAGCACCAAAAAGCAAGCCCAAGACTGCATACTACAATTGGCTAACAAAGAATCATCACTTGTGCGTGCAACAAGTCAGAGGAATGACAACACAGGAAACCCATTTTAAAATACACATTTAAAACACCATAACACAATGACAGTGCGCAGCAATGAACCATACTCAAACATTGCTTGTCTCTTCTTCTGACAAACTACCACATGCCAAGAGGCAAGAACAGGATCTGCTGTATGTCTTTTGTTGTTTAAGGATCTATTCTTGTCACGTCTAATTTGGATAGCATGAGGCGCACTCCTTCCTCGATTTGCATGTGGTTATCACACATTGTGACGATAGTCAAGGCTGTCGGAAAAAGTTTAATTGGTCTCCGCCCATTGGATGTCAATGCGGTGAGAATATAAAGGAGGAGAGTTGTAGTAGTGAGAGTCGGCAGTGTCAGAGAGAGAGTGACGAATGAAATGTGATGTGACGCGGCGTAAGGCCAGACGTGGAAGAAAGAGGAGAGCTGAATAGGTGGCGTGGTATGGCCTAAGGCAGGGGTTTTCAAACTTTTAGGACTTTAAACTTTAAACAAACTTTTTTGCTTTTGATATACTTACAAACAAAAAATGCTGCTTTGCAAAGCAAAGTTCGCAGAGCCCTGACGGTGTGGTTGAGTCGAACATTGAGTCCATTGACATGGGCAACTTTAATATGATTTAAATATGATTAAGACAATACTCTGATTAAGAGACTACCATGTACACAGCAATATTTGACTACCTTAATCTGACTAAAGTCATAACTAAACTAAACAGAAATGGAATTAAGATGTGGAGTATGCATATATTACTGGCATTATTGAAGTAAACACCGCAATCAAACTATTACCCTCATTTAGGACTTTTCGCTGCATTTTGCGACAAGATACACACACATGGCTGTCAGTAAAGGACCACGCACGTACACACACACACACACACATCACGAACAGTGTTGGCAGATTGGCCGGTTTTGAATTCAGTTGTGCAGGTAAAATATTACGTAGGCAAGTAGTGAAATTTAGCTTTTGGGCTGGAATCAGTCAGCTACATCTGGCAATACTAATCACGAAATGCACAACATTTTTTAAAAAGCACCCATTCCATTTTATTTGCATATATTTTACTCAAACGCATTAACTACCGGTGCATGATAGTAAGATGTTATTAAATCTAATTTGATAAACTAATGTTAATCAGATTCACTCTAGTGAACGCATGAAAATCGACATCATAATTTACTCGAGTACAAGCCTTAAATTCTCTGGTGGGGTGCGCCTCACAGTTTGAAAACCCCTGGCCTAAGGCATTGTGCGGAAGAAAAGCAGACAGTCCAAAACGATTTTTGTCCAGAACTACATTGGAAATAGTAAACTTGACTGTTCAAAAGGTGCAGTATGGTAATAAAAACATTCTCCTTCAAAGAAAAGGAGTCCTCATGCTGCAGGAATTAGGAAGTTTGCTGAAGGTGCAGCTGTCGTGCAGTGAGGGGTTTTCATCTTTAATAAACTGAATGATTAATTAATCCATATGAAACAGTCCCTTAAAAGTCACGTCTCGCTTTCAGTTTCGGGCTCAGGCACGCTTTGCACTCACACTGCGTACTGCCCCTGAGACCAAGTGAACCGCGCTCAGGCCCACCTCTTCCAACCGGGCCAGGGCTGCCCAAGTGAACCGTGCCTGAGCCGGATTCAGAGCACTCACACTTCTCAAACGATCCGGGAAACGGGCCTGGGCACGGTTCGGATAATGTAGTGTAGGTACACCCTTAACTCCAAAAAAAAAAATGGTACTCAGCTCCTCATTTCCACACAACTTGCATGCTTGGGTTGGGAGCATCAAATTTTAGATGCATTGAGTAATGATTTTCATTAGCACGAATCAGAGCTGCGTTAATAGCTGTGATCTTATTGCATGAACAATGCCGGGAGCTAATGTTTTTTTCAATTATCCTTTAAACCAAGCACACAATGCAAACAGATCTGTGTTTTCCTTTTCCAGACATTCATTATAATTTTGGCTCATTTATTTATGCAGTACGTGTCTGTGCACGTGTGTCACACCGCCTGTTTGATTGCCACTTACTCTAAATTTGATTAGCGATCAAGCAATTAGAATCGTGATGAGAGCAATGTTAGTTTAGTTGTGCTGCTGATCAAGGAAAGCACCGTGCTCTCATTACCACAGTTTACCATCTAAGTATGCGATCAAAACAAATATGTTTAATTTTTTTAAATATATACAGTTGAAATCAGAATTATTAACCCACATGAATTATTAGCCCCCTGTATATTTTTTTCGCCAACTTCTTTTTAACGGAAAGAAGATTTTAACACGTTTCTGAAAATAATAGTTTTAATAACTCATTTCTTATAACAAACTGTTTTACTAGATATTTTTCAAGATACTATTATTCAGCTATACAGTAAGTGCAGTTTAGTTATTAGGCAAATCATTGTATAACGATGGTTTGTTCTGTAGACATTCGGAAAATAAAATATTGCTTAATGGTGCAGTAGGTGTTTTCAGAAACATTTTTTGTTGTGCTGGTTGAAAGTCTCTTCACATTCCAATAGTTATGATTAAAGTGAAATCTTCCGGCGAAAGATTGATGTGACTATTTTCAGTTTCAAAGGGACTTTTCACAGCATCAATAATGTAGATTTTTATTCAGTTTAACAACAAAACATCAGTAAATAGCCCTATTCCGCCTAGCTTGCTTTACTGAGGGGAAGTTGGTTTTATATTCACATTGGTTCATTTTTTAACTATGACCTGAGACGAGGTCTCTGTATTGTTTACCATGCTACTCTGAATATTCGGTCTGAAATAGCATGTAGTATGGCTTTGTAGTAAATGTAAATTCTGTGCCCCGCCGGCCAAGCACTAAGCAAACAGTAGTCCCTTTAAGTCAAAGCACGTGAGAGAGTGAGACCAGCAATCCTTGCATGCCTGACATTATGACAAGTTTTACTTGCTACACAAGTGAAAATGTGCTAGATGTAATGCAGTTTTTTTGTTCGGAATTGTAGTATTATAAAGTACTATAATGTTTTCTAACTGGCGAATGACATGATCTAACGCAGTGGGATTTCTACTGTAACATTTAAAGTGCGTGTTCACGATATCAGAAGGCATGGCTTTGGACGACAGGGGTGGGAATGTGTTTCAATGATATAATGCTAACTGATGAGCATTTTGGCAGATCACCTACAGCACTTTTAAGGTGGCTAATAATATTGACCTTAAAATTATTTTTAAAAAATAGCTTTTATTCTAGCCTTTTTCTGTTAAACATAATTTGGAAAATATTTGAAAAGATAAATAAATAAAAATCACAGGATGGCTAAAAATTTTGACTTCAACTGATTATTCTTTAAAATGTGTAGGGGATATTATTGATTGTTTTGCAATCATGAGATATTTCAAATGTTATTTTATGTCTTACTGGATATATAAATGTGTTTGGTTGAAACTGGTGGGCATTTTTATGTGTCAGTATTGAATGATTCGTTTTAAAGCTTTGTTTTAAGTCAAAGCCTCTAATCTTGGATGATTGTGGATTTGCCAGTTTTGGCCATTAAGTTCCTTTTAATCTTGTGTGGTAACGGTCCAGCCACAAGAACCTACTTGATTTGAGAGCTGCTTAGTCACACATTGGAACCAGTACATGCACTGTACATTCAGGCATTTGATTATCTTTTATTGTCTCTAGGAAACCTGAAAAAGGCATCCAGTACCTGATTGAGCGAGGATTTGTCCCAGACACACCTGTGGGAGTTGCCCATTTCCTGTTACAGAGAAAAGGGTTGAGTCGACAGATGATTGGCGAGTTCCTGGGCAACAGGCAGAAACAGTTCAACAGAGATGTTCTTGAGTAAGTTCAGTCATTTTAACTGGATGAAGTCTACAAAAATCACATACAGTATGTGTTTTGTTACAGTACGTTTTATATGTAACCCTCTACTGAACGCATTATGATAGATCTAATAAAAAAAGTTATTTGATTGTTTTTTTTTTCTTAGAATGGCTTAACTAGAAGGTTGTTTGTTTTGGTGTTACGGTATTATAAGCTTTAATACAGAACTTATAAATGACATCTTAAACATACTTTCCAACAACTGTCAAGCTCTTATTTATTCCATTCTTTTTGCTGAATATTATTGAAAACAAACATAATATTGTATTATCATGTATACAACATGCAGTAGGTATAAATATTTCATCCAGTAAATATTATAACAAATAAATAACAAGTCTAATATATGCAGATGCATCAGAATAATGTAGCTACTAGCTAACAATGTTTGTATATTATACTATATACTACAGTATACTATGCCTGTCTTATCTGCTTCTAAGCTAACTTACCTGAACTGTCTCCATCACTGCTCTTATCAAATGTCCGATCTGTATCATTCTCATGGTCACTAAAACCCATCTCATCTGTTCTGTCCTTTTCTTCTTTCACTTACCATAGAACATAGTGGTCATCACTCATACACTGTTCCCTGTGTTTATATCTAATCAAAAGTATTGCCATTAAAATGAGATTGTATCAATAATGCAAATACCATTAACATGACTACTCAATGTTATATTACTAGCATTCATGTTGTTATTGTTACAACTTAAAAGATCACAGCTGACCTTGCTAGCCACCTAACCTATTGCAATATTGCACATTTCACTATTTCCATTTGGCAAAACATACATTTGATCGATTTATACAAATCTAATTTGACAAAAACTATTTTGAGTTGTGAATATGTCATCATAACTTACTGGAGGTGATGTTTCAGATTTTTTTGTGGATCTGACATGAGTGCATCCTTTGTTTTTATTGATGTTTTCATTTGTATCCAGCAACTACTCACAATAAACGCCAGTCTGTCAGAAATTGCACCACAGAAAACAACTGCATGTCATGTGACTTAACCAAAGCACGTCGCTGGCTAAACTAAGGTCTTCTCTTTCCAACAAAAGAATTAGAGCGTTGGTCTAAAAAAATTGAACAGTGTCAGGGAAATTAACATAAATATCATGTTGCCATATGGCAAAACCATGTGGTAGAGTGTTAAATATATTGTATTATTTACTTTTTGTCTTGTTTAATCTTGGCTTTTTCCATGAGTTGTGCACGGGCAGTTATTTTAGATATGTAGCCTGTAATTTACACATTTTCTTTTTGCTTCTTTTTGTTTTGTTCTGGGTTATAAGGGTTGTGGATGGCAAAATTACTTGAAATATGTTATTTTCTTATAATTTTTCTCATATTTGTTTGTTTTGCTTTGTTTTGAAGGGGCCAATATTTTTACATGCATAATGTTTTTTGTTTATTACAAAATTTAGCTAATCCACTATAAATAGAAATAATTTACAGGCAGATGCCATAATCTGTTTCTTCATCCCTGTTTCTTCAATCTACAATCAGAATAAAACATAGTTTATTTTAATGCCTGAACAAAATAACAAATAAAAACAATTCCATGATAATAATCTTTAATTTTAGGATGCTCTTCTGTGATTATTTCTTTTACCGTCCTCACCACAGCCAAATTAGCTAGTTAAATTTCATTCTGCCAGAATCACTGGAGCCTGTATGAATGTATGTGTGCCCCAAAAAGCCAAACTGACCACTACATCCACTCCTTTTAAGCTCTTGTGGCTTTGAGTGCACACAGGATCAAAGGTAGAGCACATCACAGTCCATTGTCTCAGAAACTGGTTCTTTACAATTGTACCCACAGCCATTTAAGTTATGACTGCATTTGGGATCAAGGGTGGAAAACATCCCATTCTATTGTCTTTAAAACCTGATTCATTGTTATTCCAACCGCAACCATTTGTCTAATTGTTAGCGATCCACTGAAATTAGTGTGCGAATGACAAACATTTATTCCATCCAGTCTTTTGTTGGGATTAAAGTGTGTGAGACAGGGTTGATATATGGACTCTTGCGCTGCTTGTATTGACTGAGGTGTCTGGGTTCATGCAGTACTTTTCCAATACCGAATGTCTGCGAGTGAATCAAATAATTTTCAGTCTTAAGTTAACTCGTCCTCCCTTTTCAGTCTGACAGTAACAGTCAAGATAATGGGGACAGATAAGGCCACGCAGTCTGTGTTCAGCTCAGTCTGACAGCGCTTTTTTTTTTAAAGCCACTTCTTTCAAATCAGTAAATCTTGACATGTGAGATCAAATGCACTCTTGAGTTTCCCTGGAGCGAAATGTCCCTCCGATTGCTTTGTATGGCCCAAGATTGTGATTTAGAGAGTGATAGAACTTGCTTTTATCTGAAGGACTAAATTTGTCTCCTTTTTCCCTGTAGCCTAAAAGCAGTGACCACTCTTGAGTGTGCTGTGATAATTAATAAAGTGCACTGAATCAGTTGTGTTTTCTTCTAAAAGACTGGGTGGAATAAGCCATTCCTCTTATATTACAGTACAGGAAAGAATGTGGCAGTCCTTTGACTCATTTGTTCATTACCTTTTTCCAGCTGTGTGGTAGATGAGATGGATTTCTCTGCAATGGAGCTGGATGAAGCCTTGAGAAAATTCCAGGCACATATCCGGGTGCAAGGAGAGGCACAGAAAGTGGAGAGACTCATTGAAGCCTTCAGGTGAAAAACAGATCATATTTTTATGTGTTACCAAAAAAAGGAAGCATTATGTATATTACATAATATATCATGGTTTACTCTCCCTTCACTTGTTTTAAACCTTTTTGAGTATCTTCAAAAAAGAAGATATTTTGAAAAAAGCTGAGCCATTGACTTTGCAGGAAAAACTAATATTATGGAGGTCAATGTTTATAGGTTTCAGATTTTTTTTCTTCAAAATATAAATATTCTTGAGTTTAACAGAATAAAGAAACTCAAAAAGGTTTATAACCACTTGAGGGTGAGTAAATAGTGAGAATTTGAATTATCCCATTAAAGGGAGCCAATATGAAAAATGGTGTGATTAGATCCTCCGCAGTGGCTTATTTTGTGAACTGACTCTAATACATCGTATAAAAGATTCATAATCACAATGATATTGTGTAATGAACATGCTGAAGAATTTTTCAGTGCGTAACTTAAATTTTGGTCTGTTCTACAGAATGACAATATTGTTTTAAAATACTTGGAATATAGCCCATGTAAAAAAAATCGTAGTCTTTTATTTATTTTTTTTGTCCTCGACATCACCAGCTATAGTTAGTTTTTATATTAATAAAAAGTCTGAACAAAGTATTCACCAAATTATACTTTTTAGTTACAAAAAGCAACACAGCAATTTGCCAAAGCATTACAAAATAAATGGGAAGAATCTCAATAAATTCTGAACACAAGTGCTCAAGATGTATTTGATTATAGGCAGAAACTAGAGTTGTGCACCACAATTTTCTTTAATTAATGTTCAAACAAAAATTTTATGTAACTGATGCCCGGAAAACCAAAAGAACAATATTTCATATACAAATTATCTATCTACAGTTCCCTTACAAAATCTATTAATCAAAAATGCTAGATAAAAATAGATTATGTATGCATTGTGCTTGGTTTGTATTACAGTATGATCATTGTAACATTCTAAAATAATATGAAACAAAAAAAGTGTAACAGCAGCAGTATACTTTGACTTACCAGTAAGTAAAAAACAGCTTGAAGTAATATTTTTGTAAACTGTCCCTTAAAAGAGATTTACTCACTGGTTTTTAACTTTTATGAGTTTCTTTTTTCTGTTAAACAGAAAACCATTGACTTGCATAGTAGAAAAAACAAATACTATGAAAGTGAATGGTTAGCGGTTTTCAGCTTTCTTCAGATTATCTTCCTTTGAGTTCAAAAGAATAAAGAAAGTAAAATAGGAATGGAACAAGTGAAGTGTGAGTAAATGATGACAGGTATATCTGTGTTTAGATGAACTACCCCCTTAAATCTTTCTTGATGATTTACACGATGGATCAGTTAGCGTTTCCCCTTTAACCATTTTTTATATCATGTAAGAAGCAAGAGACAATTTTCTTGGCCTTTATTAGATTTCACACAAAAAAACACTCTCTCAGCCCACAGAGAACATTGTTCAAATGGCTTTCAAGGACCGTCTGTCATTTGAGCAATTCCACCAGCTTACATTGTGCACCAAGATTGTCTGCTATACATTCAAAAAATATTGTTATAGCTAAACCCTTTCAGCAAGACATATTCTTTCCAAATGAACTGTTTAAAGACCACTCAAGGGTTATCCGAAAGAACATAGCTCTGTTTTACTTCAGGCTTAGCCTCCCCCGTCCTGCTGGAGTATCTAGAACCGATTAGTCACCTGAACAGCCATTGATTCAGCGGAAATGGTGTCCCATATTCATTTGTTTCTCTTTTGTTTATTTGTTGTTGTTATTGTTTTTCTATTCAGTCAGCGCTACTGCATCTGCAACCCGGGGGTGGTGCGGCAGTTTAGGAACCCAGATACCATCTTCATCCTGGCATTCGCCATCATACTCCTCAACACGGATATGTACAGCCCAAATGTGAAGCCGGAGAGGAAGATGAAACTAGAGGACTTTGTGAAGAACCTTCGCGGTAAGATTCATAATGGGGAGGGGGGGGGTAAACTACCTACAGTAGTTTTGAAAAGTAGTTATAAGCTGGTGTAATTTTTCTAGGGGCTTTCCTATATTTATTATCAAAAATGTAATAATATGAAAATAATTCATGTTTTGGTTTGTTCAGATTTTTGATGTCACTAAAAATGTTTAGATGCTAAGCTTAATCAATTGTAGCCAGTCATGTCTTATATTTTCAGTCTTATATTATATTAATATTTTGAAGAACAAATTGCCATGTAATTACATTTAATGTTGATCAAATAAAATTAATCAAGGTGGGAGTGTCCCATCCACAATTCAGTTGCTTTCTTTTTTCAAAAGGGTTAAATGTGTGTGATCTCTGCATTTAATGCACTTCTTTAAATTTTTATTTTTTTTTCCAAAATTTACCAAGTGGTGTTTAAAAATATTTTTTTCACTGTATTTTAGAGAAAGTCTTAGTTATTTTAGTTTGGCAAGAATAAAAATGTTCGTTTAGTTTTATTTTTTATTTTTTTTAAGGTCAGTATTATTAGACCTCTTAAGATTTTTTTTCAATAAAAATCACTGTTGTCTAAAAAATGACCAAATTAACCTAACTTGTCTAGTTAAACTAATTAACCTAGTTACGCCTTTAAACTGCACTTTAAGCTGGATTTAGGCTGTAACTATCAAAATATTATGTACTACCATCAAAGCAAAAAATGTGTTTCCAATAAACTACACTTTTTGAAAAAGAATAATTATTTCAAAGCTCTAGTAAGTTTGCCCTTAACTGTATATACAGTATGTGTGCATTAATGTGGGCATCTTTTGGTTTGCCTTATATGTGAAATTACTATATTTTCACCTTCTTGTGGCATTAATTTAAATCACTCTTATGACTGGTCCTGATTGGTCATTTTGTTTGCTTTCTAAATTCTAATTGGCTCACAAATAGAACCATGTAGAGTTAACTCTTTAGATGGAATCTTTTTGTTTCTAAATAAAAAAAAATCCCCAAATGTACTTAACTTTAAAAAAATATGCAAATATGGTGTCACAGATTATGAATATGTAAATTATTCAATTTTTGACAAGAAAATATAAAAGATAAAAAATTTAACTATAATTCCATGATGACAAAATTTATATTATGAATAATATTCATCCTGACTGTCCGTCCCATATTCCACTCTGAGATATTTAGTCATCTTAATATTCATTCATTCATTTTCTTTTTGGCTTAATCTCTTTATTAATCAGGGGTCGCCACAGCAGAATGAACCGCCAACTTATCCGGCATATGTTTTACGCAGCGGATGCACTTCCAGCCACAACCCAACACTGGGAAACACCCATACACTATTGCATTCACACACAAACACTACGGTCAATTTAGCTTATTTAATTCACCTATACCGCATGTCTTTGGACTGTGAGGGAAACCGGAGCACCCGGAAAAAACCCACGCCAACATGGAGAGAACATGCAAACTCCATACAGAAATGCCATCTGACCCAGCTGGGGTCCAGAACCATCAACCTTCTTGCTGTGAGCCGATTGTGCCACTGTGACGCCCGTCATCTTAATTATACAAATAAAATAATATTAGGATTTGCTCTTATAAATTTTAAGCAGACTGATTAATGCAGTATCAATAACATATTTTCAGGCCACAGCCTTGCATAATAACTGGAGCAAAGCAGTGAATGAATGACATCGTATTTTAAATGTGCTCATCTTCCATTTAAAATCTTTCCCGTACCTTCAGTAAACTCTTTGCATGTCATTAATATCTTTGTGTTTCTTCATTCATAGGAGTGGACGATGGAGAGGACATCCCGAGAGAGATGTTAGTAGGCATCTATGAGCGAATTCGTAAACGGGAGCTTAAGACGAATGAAGACCACGTGTCCCAGGTGCAGAAGGTGGAGAAACTCATCGTGGGCAAAAAGCCGGTGAGTGTCATTGTCGCTTTTGACTATCCAAGGCATTTTGCAGCATCATCATTGTAAGACAAGTCCATTTCTATCCATCATGTTGTGAACTTACATTGACCCTCATTCTAGAAACGACTCTTTATCGATTCCTGTCATGGTCCAGTGGTGTCAAATGATCCACGATCGTTGGTTAAGCATGTTTCTTTCCTCATGTTTCTTATGCCTTCTCTATTCTGTGTGGATCTATAGGTTTTTTTTTCAATCTGTCAGTTGTCTGCAAAAAGGCCCCATTCCAGCTTAATTTTGCATGTTCAAAAACATTAAATCAATGAAAACTTATTTTATTTTTTTACTATACTTTCATTTTATTTAAAATTGTGTCGCCAAATAATTTCATGCTCTGCCATGTTTCCAGATATTATAAGCATTGTGTGATTGGGCTTGTTTTTAATAATTAAAAGGGAGCTATTATGCAAAAATCTCTTTTATTAGGGGTTTAAGCACAGTTGTGTGGCAACAGTGTGTAAATATAGCCAGACTCTAACGGTAAAAAAGATTAATTCTATTTTCTATGACCACTTGATAAAAAACTGTCTGCAGAAACACTTTGATTGACATTCTCCATTTGTACATGTCATCAGAGGGTGAAAGCCCCGACCATTAGTGACAATCTCTCCCTCATTAGCATTAAGTTTTCACTGTACCCGTTGAAGATGATGTCAGCAACTACTTAGGATACACAAATGAACACTGTAGTCTCCATAGTACATAATATAGGTCCCCATTAACATACAGCTTTAATAAAGTAATTTGTGTTCTAATAAAGTGGGAAGATGAAGGTTGGCATTGGCAATTCTGTATCCTTTGCAAAGTCCAAGTTTTGGACTGAATTTGTTCCATATTTGGGGTGATTGCTCTTGTTTGTTATTTGTAAACTGAAAAAAAAAAGATTTTTGCTAAATTGTTGCAAGCAATTGATATGGGCTGAAGTTAAACAAACAAATTAAATTTAGTAATGTTCAATTTCATGTGTTTGTTAAAATTCAGCCCAAATAAATTGTTGGCAAACACTTATCTTAAGAAAATTTAGTAAATCCAATGAATAATATTTTCCAGTGTTGCAATATCTGGCAACACTTCATCGGCTACACTTAAACAGACAGGCATCAATTTAAAAAGGTGTGTGTGTGTGGATAACTTCCACTCGAAGAAAAAAAAATAGCTATTATTTAAGTTAAATTGTGTTTAAGACACCAGCAAATTTGGAATTTTTGCTTTAATGGTAATCTATGGACAAAAGTTCAACGATGGTTATGATTGCTGGTCTATTGCTGAAGATTTGTGACTTTTGTCTGACAAATGCACTGTACATCTTGATATTATCTGTTCAAAACAAGCATTATTAGCATTTCATCAAATGCTGTTAAACTGTAATAAAATAACCCTTGTACAACAGATCTGTAGAACTTCTGAAATGAAAACACTTGCTATGCTATTTCCTTAAGTTTAATAATTTAGTAGTAGTTAAGCTAACTAACCATTAACACAATTTATAAACATTAATATAGTGCATAAATATGGAGCATAGATTTTTATTTATCATTCACAGACATACTCCTATTAATGAAAATTAATACAGCAGTATAACATACTCGCTCCTATTTAAACCCTTGCTACAGACATATTTTACAAACTCTTTTCATTATTTCTCAGAAGGTTCTTTATTTGTAAGATGCTCTTCTTTATGACAGATCTAATATCTTAAATCTTCACGGTGTGTGACTGCGACTGTGTGCATGTGTCATGTAGCGAGGGGTTGCGTGATGCTCTGCGGTGATAAATGTGGTTGCTTCTTCACAGAAGCCTTCAGTGTTACCTAAAGATTGAATCTGCTGATAGTTCACCTGCTTTGAACTCATGCACAGTATCATGTGTTACAACTATAGAACTTATTTAGAGGAGGCAGCATGTGTAGTGAGATGCAAATATAAAGGACAGACATGCTTTTAATGTTTTGTTGACTAATATTAAAATTTTAAATAGATTCTGTCATTTTTAATAATTGTTTTATTATTCTAATGTTCAAAACTGAGGTTTTCAACCTTACAAAGGAAACAGATTCTTTATTTACTGTATATGTATATACTAATGTGTGTGTGCTGATATATATATATATATATATATATATATATATATATCAGAATTATTAGCCCCCCTGTTAATTTTTTTCACCAATTTCTGTTTAACGGAGAGAAGATTTTTTCAACACATTTCTAAACATAATAGTTTAGTAGTCTCATTTCTAATAACTGATTTCTTTTATCTTTGGCATGATGACAGTAAATAATATTTGACTAGATATTTTTAAGACACTTCTATACAGCTTAAAGTGACATTTAAAGGCTTTACTTGTTAAATTAGGTTAACTAGGCAGGTTAGGGTAATTAGGCAATAATAAAGTTATTGTATAACGATGGTTTGTTCTGTAGACAATCGAAAATAAATTGCTTAAAGGGGCTAATAATTTTGACCTTAAAATAGTTCTTAAAAAAAAAACTGCTTTTGTTCTAGCCAAAATAAAACAAATAAAAACAAAAATATAAGACATACTGTGAACATTTCCTGTTAAACTTCATTTGGGAAATACTTAAAAAAGAAAAAAAATCAAAGGGGGGGCTAATAATCAGCTCAGCATATAATAAGCATATATAAGTACACCCCTCACAAATCTAAAATTAATATTTTCTAAAGGAAGCTTTACAATATAAAATTTGTGCATATACATTAAATTAGTCAGTACTAAAGCCAAAATCTGGAGCTAATTAAACAAAATAACTAATGAAAATGATCCAAAATTAGTACACCCAAATTTATATGTTAGGGAGATATGTAAATAAAAAAATTTAAAGAGCAAAATTTAAGAGAAACAAAAAAATAAAAAAAATTTGTTGAAAAAGTTTGTAAATTTTTTCCTCAATATTTTGCATGAATTAAAATGTATTATCTTTCTATTTCTAAAGATGTTCGGTGACAAAAAAAAACATTATTTTAATAAATATATCCGTTTAATAAATCTGTTTTGTTCAAATGCAACAAAAATATATGACCTATATTCACTGAGAAATAGATAAAAATATTTATTTCCGAAATGGTATTTACTCAGTTATGCCGAGCACTGTACATATACCTATATATATATATTACCCTTCAAAGTTTTGAGGTATTTTCTAGATTTTGGTTTTTAGATTTAAAAGAAGTCTCTAAATAAAATAAAATAATAATAATAATAATAATAATAATAATAATAATAATAATAATAATAATATAAAAATATTTAAAACATTTTCACAATTTTACCATTTGACATAACTGTTTCTATTTTAGTAAGTTTTCCATTTTTCATGAATTTTATTTATAAATTTGTCAAATGTCATTTTTTTTATTGCAAAGCTGAATTTAGTCATGATCTAGATGTGTTTAATCAATTAAAAACGTGAATATTGTCACTTAATATTTTTTGAAGTAACTATAAAATGTAATGTAATCTGTAAAAGCTAAGCCGAATTTACTGCAGCCTTCAGGGATCTGCAATAATTAACCATAAAACAACAAAAAATGTGATTATTGACGCACAGCTATTATTTAATATAACTGTTTTCTGTGTTAATATATTATAAAATGTATTTTATTTCTTTGGCATTATTATTATTTAATGTTTTTTATTATTATTAATAGTATCTTGTATTTATTATGTTGTTGTTGTAGAGTAACTAAAAACTGAACACATGAAATGGAAAAATAAATTCTTTTTATTTGTTGATTAGGTTTTATTTTAGGTTTGTAATACAAATCTTATTAGAACTACTTGTTTGGTTTCTCATAATATATCTACTAAAAGACAGAAAATATCACTTTACAAACTGAATTGTACATAAATCATATAAACATTTGCATATTATTCAATACTATTACTGAAATTAAAATAAAAACTATTTATATATTCCCATTTACATAAGTAAATAAATAGACTCAACAATATGCAATATGCTCAATTAATTTAATGTGTTTGCCTTGATTGAAACTTATTATCATAACACATTTTTGCTTTTTTGTTTGCCATTTTTGTACATTATCCACACAAGATAAATACAATACCTCATAGCCTTCCAACGCAATTGCTGGTCTCTCCCAAGACTAAACTTAGCGAAGCTGTTTCCATAATGAACTGGCGTCTTCATTACCACAGCTAGAGCCTGTCACACAGCTGAACGTGGAGCCGCTGTGGGTTTTCAGAGCTGAAATAATTAACATTTAAGCCTTAATGGAAGCGACACACATGACTTAGTCGCCAGGAAAACCTTCTCCCCGGTGTATCTCCCACAAATCTTCAGAGAGGACATAATGGAGGTGTCCTGTGGGGCTCAAATAGAAGCTGCTGGTGCCCCGAATCGCTGCATCCCGGCTGCTGTAATTAGGTTTTCTCCAAACGGGCCAGAGACGTTCCTGTCACAGTTTCAAGCGGCAGCAGTTTGGCTCCTCATTAACCTCTTTTCTCACCTCATTCATCCACACAGCTCACTTCTGACAGGTAGACGGAGGGTGGTCTTCATAACGAGAGAGACACACCACTGTCTGACCTTCAAGACTCCCTTCAGTTCATTCACTGTGATACTCACTTACTCATCTGTCTCATTTTTCACTTTTAGATCGGCTCTCTGCATCACGGCCTCGGATGTGTAAGTTTTATGCTCACTGTTTCTAGGCCTTTCAGTGTTATTATTAAGTAGCTTCAGCTTGGAAATGGTGATTAGAAGTTGTTTTTGGTTAAATTATTTTATTTGAGATTTTCTGACACTTACACTCACCGGCCACTTTATTAGGTATGCCTTACTAGTACCGGATTGGAGCCAATTTTTCCTTAATCCTTCGTGGCATAGATTCAACAAGGTACTGGAAATATTCCTCAGAGATTTTGGTTTATATTGACATGATAGCATCTTGAAGTTGCTGCAGATTTGTCGGCTGCACATCCATGATGCGAATCTCCTCTTCCACCACATCCCAAAAGTGCTCTATTGGATTGAGATCTGGTGACTGTGGAGGCCATTTGAGTACAGTGAACTCATTGTCATGTTCAAGAAACCAGTCTGAGATGATTCTAACTTTATGACATGGCGCGTTATCCTGCTGGAAGTAGCCATCAGAAGATTGTGATTTTCTGTAAATTTTAGAGAGGGTTGTGTGTGTAATCCCAGTAGATAAGCAGTTTTTGAAATACTCAGACCAGCCTGTTTTTTATTTGTGTTAACAAGCAGTTGGACAGGTGTACCAAATAAAGTGGCCAGTGAATGTATTATTGTATGTATAATTACTGACTAATTTAATGCATTATAAAATTATAAATTTAGCCATG
Source organism: Danio tinwini (assembly GCA_903798205.1). Taxonomy (NCBI): domain Eukaryota; kingdom Metazoa; phylum Chordata; class Actinopteri; order Cypriniformes; family Danionidae; genus Danio; species Danio tinwini. The sequence continues at coordinate 9,637,620 of CAIGQZ010032461.1, read as the reverse complement.
ATCTACATTTATTTAATGGAACTAATAATATACATATACAAAACAATTTATTTTTACTTTTTATATAAATTACAAAGTCAAATTAAAACAAGAATATTGTAATATGTTATGATTTTAAAATAACTGCTTTCTGTCACATTTTAAAATGTAATTTTTATAGCAATAAGTTTGATAGTGTCAATTACAAAAGTAAATAGTCAAAATGTTATTCAAAATTAAACAACAAAAATGTATTTCTGTCATGTAATTAATTGAAATAACGGTTTTCTGATTTAATATAAAATGTAATTTCTTTTTGAATAGCAAACCTATAAAAAAATGAATATTGCAACACATTATAATTTTTATATATATAATTTAAGAAGAAATGTAATATTTTTAATTAATGGCTAAACTTATTTACTGCAATATTTAAGCTCACATGATTTTCATGAATTTTATGAAAAATACTTCAAATAACAAGAATATTGTCACATATTATGATTTTAAAATAACATATAACATATTTAACAACAATAACATTATAAAATGTTATTTTTTATACCAGTATATTTGTTATGGCGGTTACAAAAGAGTTAAATAATAGTAAATTGCATATTAGTAATAATAGTAGTATATAAATTGTAAAGCTTTTTAAAATATTTTTTTCCTTTTTTTTCTGATATGTTTTTAGTTTAATGTGCCATATATTATGTTAAAGAGTTAAGAGAAAAAATATTTTTTAATGAATGCATATTAATAGTGTAAAGAAAACACACATACTTTCATAAAGATTTATTGGTGAATTTATGTTACTTATAGAATAATACACTACAGAACATACTATTTATATTTATTTATTTGTTTTTCAGTAATACATTAAACAATAAGCAATATACCATAGCATTCCACACGCTAGTCACTTTTAACATTTAATTTAATTTAACTTTAAATTATAAAAACTAAATAATCTCTTTAAATACAGCTTATTTTCACCATAGTTTGCCAAATATACTGTGTAGATTATATATAGTATACTGCTTCAGTAGTACATTATATGCTAGTATGATATTCTCAACATGCTATTTGCCAGATTTGACCTAATCAATATTTGTGTCCCACACACACAGGTGCTGTCTCTGCCACATCGCAGACTGGTGTGTTACTGCAGACTGTTTGAAGTGCCGGACCCCAACAAACCTCAAAAACTGGGTCTCCACCAGAGAGAAATCTTCCTGTTCAATGACCTTCTAGTGGTAAGAAGCACACATCATAACCTAGACCACATTATGAGGAACAACAGGAAAAAATGACACAAAAAAGTCTTACATCATAACCTTTTTTATTATGTTGTTATGTTCTTGCTGTTATGATTGTGTAAAATGTATTTAGTCCAGTTCTAGGTCAGCAAGTGTACGTCATGTGTCCTGAAGACAGTCAGAATGTGTCAGCTTTTCTGAATGCCCGAAGAGAAGAGGGTAATTGGAAACAGATGGGGTCCTAATGTGACATGCTCTTTTTTTATTTTTTTCAGGTCACTAAGATTTTCCAGAAGAAGAAGAATTCGGTGACGTACAGCTTCAGGCAGTCCTTTTCTCTCTACGGGATGCAGGTGCTGCTGTTTGAAAACCAGTGTAAGTGCCTAAAGTGAAGGGTCAACAACCTTTTGACCCAATAATGCCCTTTTCTGGGTGATTTACCTTGTGGGGACTAGGTAAACTGCCAAAAACTCACTTGTTAAATTTATTTGCAGAACAGATGCATGAAATATGAAGGCAAAATTTGCAACATGTTGTCTCAAACACACACTATAAAAAATGCAGGGTTTCATACAATTCCTTCATGTTGTCCCAACACAAACTGATTAAGTGAACTTAATTGTTTTAATATATTAAAGTGGATTGATCATAAAACAATTAAGTTGCCCTCCAAAAAAACATGAGAATTGTGTTGTTTCAACTCACAAGCAACAAAAGTCATTTATGAGTGACACACACACACACACTACTGTAAAAAAATAAATATAAAAATGCTATATATTTTTTGCCAAAATGTAAACATTTAAATTTATTCAGCTTAAAATAGCTAAAACTGGATCTCTTTTGTCTCTTAAAGTTTTCAGAACGTTTTTCATAATATAAGGCCGTGAGTCTTAAATCAGAGCAGAAAGTCTTTCCTAACTTTATGAAGTTATTAAACTAAATGTGCAGGCAATGGAAAAAGAATGCTGGGTTATGAGATCAAATGAATTTTGAACTAAGCACCATGTTTAAATACGTCCATTGAGAACACATTTATATTAATAATAAAAACACATAAGAATCGAGGCTCACAACAAAGGTTCTGTGTTTTAATCCCAATTGAGGCTCTGGTTATTCAATTTTTTTTGTATAATATTGATTAAAGACAAAATGTGGCAATCAGTGTTTGAACTATACTGTGGCCTTTGGGGGAACCCACTTTTTTTTCTTAGGGAGGATTGGGGGGTGGGAGGTGGCCTTTGATCTTGAGAGTATGTAGGCTATAAAACACACAGGATCCCTGTTCCTAAGCAGCAGTGTATAAACAAAAAAAAAACAAATATTTATATAATTGTAACTAATATTACAAGTATACACTGCCATACTTTCGGTGAACTTTCTCGCTAAAAAGCAATTGTTTTCCCATCAACTTTCTTTGACCCTTGAAAATATTTTTTTACATGCATAAACAACAGAACATCGTTGTCTAATTTTACCTGCAGTGCTTCTGTGAGAGGAATACATTCAATTATGTAAAACTGTGTTTTCAATTATGTTTCACTTTACAACAAAATAAATAACCTTGTCATGTAGCCTATGATTTTTTTATTCGCTCTAATGCTTTTTTTATTTTATATAGGCCTATAGAATGTAATGGGATCTCTCTTGTCATTCCGGTAAAACATAATCATGAATTCGAAAATAAAAGAAACACCACTGAAAGTAGTTCTGTTTCGTCAAGTTTACCTGCTTTCAGCTTAATTTGCCAACATGTTTACAGCAATGTCATGGTGTTTAAAAATAAAGAATGTTGTATTGGTTTACTGTATAAAGCAAGCAAAATAAAACACAACATCACATCATTTGTTTCGGAAAATGAAAAAGCAGTGGCTCAATGTCCATATGAAAGCATGTGACTGTCAGTCTTTGACATAACTGGACTTTGCTCCTCAGTGCCCCCACACCTTGATACTCGTGACAAGAATAGCATGTGTAGTTATCTTTTTTTTAAGTGAGGTGTAAATCACCGTCATGCATGAATGAATGAAAAATTTACACTTTTACACATAATAATCCATGATCACATTACACTATACTGAAACCGCACCTCAAAATAACATATTGTCAATATTTTTTGAGACCCTGCAAAATTTCACAAATCATGTTGTCAGGAGAGCCCATGCCTTATTTAAGGGAGCTGAGCTCCCCTAGCTCCCCCGTACTTTGCACCCTGGTGGCAATACATTAGATTGAAATGTATAAATAATTGCATTTCATTCCTAGTTCACACCTAGTCTTACTATCATGTCAAGAAATAAGCATGGTTTTCACTCAGTTGAAAACACAAAACAGGCGTAAAGGTTATAAAAATAATTTCGATCGAAAACAAATGAATTCTCAAAGTCTTATGTATTACAATATGCTTGTACTCAGGAAGATTCAAATCTGTCAGAAGCACTGGTGAAATGTAAGAATATCGATCTGTGCGTCATTCTGAAAAGGGCACGTCTGAGCGCTGTCAGCATCCGCCAGTCTGTAAATATTCCTTTCCCACTGCTTTTTTTTCCAGATTACCCCAATGGAGTGCGTCTCACTTCAGCTCTTCCAGGCGCAGACATCAAGGTTCTCATTAACTTCAACGCCCCAAACCCACAAGACCGCAAAAAGTTCACCGATGACCTGCGCGAGTCCATCGCAGAGGTGCAGGAGATGGAGAAATACAGGATAGAGTGTAAGGCTCACATGCGCTTTCATTGCGCTAAATCGGCACTGTCAAACTCAAATTAGAACAAGGGCCGGTTTGATGAAAATGTCCCCAAATTTGTAAAACCTTAGTTTCCTCATAATTGCATTATTATTAACCATACTAACCACAACATCATTTAAGAATATTCTAGCTCATTTTAGGAGTATTTGGACCAGTGTTTTCCAACATTGTTTCTGGAGGCACACCAACAGTACATATTTTGGATGTACCCCTTATATGACCCATTAACTTCAGGTTTTGGAGTCTCATCTTATGTTCGGAATAGTTGATTCAGGTGTGTTTGATTAGGAAGAGCTTGAAAATGTGTACTGTTGGTGTGCCTTTAGGAACAGGGTTGTGAAACACTGATTTAGGGTTGTCAAAAGTATCGACTTCAATACCAATTGATACAGACATTTAATCACTGTTGAATGCGTTCTTGTACATTTGACAACCGTAATTTAGACATTTTAAGTGTGTTTTATCACTATGGTTATCTTGATTTAAATAATTCAATACTAAAATGGTCAGCAAGTGGCAGAAAATCTACTCATTTAAAGATGACTCATTGATTAATTCAAATGATTCATTCAAATCAGCTGATTCATTTAAAAATGAAGCAAATAGCAGTCATTAAAAATTGGTAATTTTGGGAAGTAAAACACTGCATTGTTACTCTCTGAGATGTAATTCTTTATGCTCTGGCTTTGTTTGGAACTATTTTTGATTATGGAAGAGATTCAAAACAGACAAAGCGTAAATCTCCTAAAACATTTGTTTTGTTGTTGTTGTTAATGTTGAAAATGTATAAAATCAATCCATTTGTGATTATGCTAATAAAACAGGAGGAACCGCAGTCTTGCTCATGCAATGCTTCAATAGTTAATTATTTCACATAAACATAAAACAACTCATAAAAGGTATGTTTGTGTACACATATTATGAAAAATGTGGCAATTCAAGCAGCATTTAAGTCTTCTTTTTTTATTTAGTCTTTATCCAGCAGTGATTGCTTGTGCGCCTTGTGACTTCATAAAAACATTAATTATTAATATTATAACAGACATTATTATAGCAGATATTATGTCGCACACTACGATCTCTTCTAATTTTTCTTCCTAAAATGTGTTTTAGGTAAAATACTGTAGCGAAAACTTCATTTAAAAAAATTTTATATTGTTTAAATATATATTATTATTTTACCCTTGGCCCACTTTGATGCTTGCCATCTGTGTAAAACAGAAGAAATAAATATAATTGCATGTAAAATGACAGTAAGTCTGGTGTATTTATTTATTTTTTGTTGCAGCTGAATTGGAGAAGCAGAAGGGTGTAGTCCGTCCTAGCATTTCTCAGAGCTCAGGGTTAAAAAAAGAAACGGGGAACGGCAATTTGAGTCGGACCAGTCTGGATGATAGTTATGCCATGGGTGAAGGCCTGAAGAGAAGTGCCCTCAGCAGCTCCTTACGTGACCTTTCAGATGCAGGTGAGTTTACAGATCCACTGTAAGACATGACATGTGTCTCTGGCTTTATCTGTGTTACCCTCAGGTTGTTTTGTGTAGTCTTGTCTGAACAATATTTCACCTCTTGCCAAAGTAGAGCGCTGAATGCTTGCTTCTAAATTGGTGTTTGTCCACAAATATTAGCCTCAATTATTTAGCAATTAGAGCTGGGTGGTATTTAAATATTACTTGGTGGTATCTAAATATACCGTTTTAAACTATTTTTATACTTTGGTTATTTTACCTTGATTTTTTTTCAACAGTGTTTGTTATTGTTCACTATAAACCAAAAGTATTAAAATACTTTTCAGTAATTTAAATAAATTAAATAATAAATTTAAATAAAATAAATAAAATAAAAAAATGAGATATTAAGCCAACAAAAATGTGTCTACTGAAATTTATAATGATTATGATTATTAATTTATATATTATTAACTTAACTATATATACAGTTGAAATAAGAACTATTAGCCCCTCTGCATTATTAGCCCCCCTGTTTATTTTTTCCCCCAATTTCTGTTTACCAGAGAAAAGATTTTTTTCAACACATTTCTAAACATAATAGTTTTAATAATACATTTCTATTAACTGATTTATTTTGTCTTTGACATGATGACAGTAAATAATATTTGACTAGATATTTTTCAAGATACTTATATACAGCTTAAAGTGACATTTGAAGGCTTAACTAGATTAACTGGGTTAACTAGGCAGGTTAGGGTAATTAGGCAAGTTATTGTATAATAATGGTTTGTTCTGTAGACAATTGAAAAAAAAGGGAAAATCATTTTGACATTAAAATGATTCTTTAAAAAGTAAAAACTGCTTTTGATTTAGCTGAAATAAAACAAATAAGACTGTTATAGAAAGAAAAAATATTATCAGACATACTGTAAAATTTTCCTTCCTCTGTTAAACATCATTTGGGAAATATATTTAAAAAAGAAAAAAATTCAAAGGGGGGCTAATAATTCTGACTTCAGAATATATAAGTTGAAGTCTTATTTGTTTTATTTCAGGTAGAATAAAAGCAGTTTTAATTTTTTTTATTAACTATATACTATAAAAATAGTTATAAAACTATAAAACAGTTTTTTATATAACTATTTTAAAGTCTAAATTATTAGCCCCTTTAAGCTATATTATTTTTCGATAGCCTACAGAACAAACCATTATTATACAATAATATTTACTGTCATCGTGGCAAAGATAAAATAAATCAGTTATTAGAAATTAGTTAATAAAACTATTATGATTATAAATGTATTGAAACAAATCTGCTCTCCGTTAAACAGAAATTGGGGGAAAAAATAAACAGGGGGGCTAATAATTCTAACTTCAACTGTATATCAGTACTGTATATCTGTATACATCAACTGTATTTTTAAATGTATACAATCGATATAATTTAGTTTTTTAAATATTTAATATTTAAGTATTTAAATATTTGGATTGTTTTATATAATGATAATTCTTATTTATAATATTAATAATTCGTTTATTATCTTACTAATATAATTCTGATATTTATTATAAATTTATTTTTATAATAGAACTAACCAATATCACCCAGCCCTATAAGCAATGTCCCTCATCTTGTCTAACAAAGCTAGTTGCATCCTGCCAGCAAAATTATCCTCCAGATTAGTTTTTCCCACTCTTTAATTGAAACTTAACACATTTCACAAGCTGGGATGTTTTCTCGCCCTTTCTAGCAGAACGTTTTAAGCCCTAAACATGGCAGTCACTACACAGGAAAAAAAATGAGTAGTGTGAACTTGCATGCTTTTTGTTTTGGAACAAACAGTTAACAGTCTAGTCTCACTTTGTTAGTGTGAATTGAACTCCAGGCATTGCATTGTGAACCTGAGAGATATTTGGCGAAAGCTATAAACAACCCAATTCTACAATCCAAAGAAAACAGCACTGAAAATGTGTGCAGCTACTTTAGAATAATCTGTTAAAGGGACAGTTAGTCTAGCCAAAAATGGAAAATTCTGTCATCATTTACTCACCGTCCACCTATTCCACCCTGTTTGACTTTCTTTCATGTATTGAACATAAGAATAAATATTAAAGGATGCTGGAAAAAAAATAGCCATTGTTTTTGATAGTATTTCCCCCCTACCATGGATGTCAATGGTTACCGGTTTACAACATTTTTCAAAATATCTTGTTGCGTTCAATAAATGAGAGAAGCTCATGAATGTTTGGGTGAGTAAATTATTAGTAAACTTAAATTTTTGGATAAAGTAATGATTTAAGGTGAGGGTATGTGTATAGGAGTCAATGGCTCTGCTCACATTACCATTCAGTTGTTTAATAATTATTTCAGGTTGATAATTGTCTCATACTGCCAGTCTGGGCTGCTACATTTGTATTTGTCCATACATCAAAAAATACTAAAGATTTATTTTTTGCTCTATTTGCTTGTTTTCGTGTAGTTGCTATTGTGATGTAGTGTAGGGATTATAGGCTGCATGATATTGGAAAATAAAACTGACATTGCAATATTTACTTATTTTTACTGTGATCTGAAGAAATATAGTAATGTTCAACCGATGACACTTGTGAAGCTGAGGGATATATATTAGTATTGTGAATACTGTACATAAATATATTTGTAAACCATTAATTAAGCTATAATACAGTGCTCAGCATAACTGAGTACACCTATTTTGAAAATAAATATATGTATCCATTTCTCAGTGAATATAGGCGATGTATTTTGGTGCATTTAAACAAAACAGATTTATTAAACAGATATATTTATTAAAATAATATTTTAGTCATCAAACAAATAAAAAAATTGAAAGATAATTTATCACATAATTAAATTCATGCTAAATATTGCAAAAAAAAATTATTAAAACCTACAAAATTTCAACAAAATATTCAATTTTTTTGCTTCTCTTGATTTTTCCTCTTTTTAAAAATTTGTATTTAATATTTTTCTATAACATATAAATTTGGGTGTACTAGTTTTTGAACCGTTATCATAAGTTATTTTGTTAGATAAGCTCCAGATTTGGCTTTAGTAATCTAATGTACAGTATATGCACAAAAATAACATTGTATAGCTTCCTATTAAAAATATTAAAGTTAAAAGATAGATTTGTGAGGTGTCTACTTATATATGCCGAACACTGAATAAGGTGAAGATTTTAAATCTATACTTATTTTAGAACATTTTGTGTTTTTTCTCCAGGTGTCTCTATCAGTAACAATAATGTGATGTTAGTTCTTATATAGAGCCCATTCCCACTGTTTTGACCAATATACTGTAGCATGAAATTTTATTGTGATTAATTAAATACTAATTAATTCGTCCATTTGTTGTACTGTAAACTGTAAAAATGTTACTTGCTTATTAATTCCTAGATAATAAGTATTACTTTTATATTAAAATCAATTAGAATTATTTTATTTAATAGTACAACTATACATTTAGAATTATGATGTAGATTTTTACTTAATCCGTGTCCATGATCATCATAAAATCCCAATGCTTGTAAAAAAAAAAACATACAGGAAAAAATAAAATTAATACATGCACAAGAGTCTTAATAAAGCAAAACAATGATCAAAACTGTCTATAGTTCAAGCTTTCTGACACATTATGACATATTATTTTACCTGTATTTTCTCTTCGTTTGCTTTTTTACTCTGTAATTGCCTGTAGCTAATAATTAGCATTTTATGTATCACGAAGCACCACATAAAATCTTAACCCATAAAGCAATATCAGCTTCGATTTCAATACATCTCGCAGCGCAAATAGGAATCTTCAGCTTCCTTATAGTCATCAAAACCCAGTTTGCTTATTGACGCTTCAAGATTTTGAATGTGTCAAATTAGTACCAGTATATTCCCTCATCCTCTGACCCTTTAAAAGCTCCCAACCCAAACCCTCCTCTTATCAGTGCATATCAGCCTGCTTGGTGTCTCGATAGCGCCCCTGTAGGGAGGCAGGATATATACGCCTCTATATATCTGACTGTTCGAGCGTGCTCTAATCTATCATATTGCATGTCTCGCTTAGGCAAGCGGGGGCGCCGCAGCAGTGCAGGATCTCTAGACAGCAATATGGAAGTAAGTACTGTGATTTAGGATGCAGGACCCCACAACAGGACGCTATTCTGTGACAGCGTTTTGCGACTTTGCTTTATTTACTTTCTCTAGTCTGCCTGCCATCTTTTCTTTTTCGCTTAGTAGTTTCAGCTGCCTGTGTGTGTGGTGTTGTTTTTGGACTATGTAGGCCACCCTGCATGCATGGGCCGCCTGTTTCTTGTGGAGTTTATGTGGAATGAGGGGGAAATTCTGACCTCGTGGCTCACATCACATATCATAACATCTCCACGGTGCAACTTAGTCAGCATGACTCAACTAATGCAAACATCCCATGTCACATACCATGGGGCTGCGTGAGTGTGTGTGTGTTTTATTTTGCAAATGGTTTCGATTTGATTCCTGGTGCCATGTTTCACTTGGCCGCTTCAAGTGAACGATCGAGTGTTGGTTTGTAGTGTTCATTTCCTCATAACCACTTGACCTCTTCCTCTCCTGCACCTTTTTTTTACCTATTGGAATGCCTTGACATTGTTTCCCAGTGTTTGTGCGGAGGAGCAATATAAACACAAGGGAGTATAGCATAGCAAAGGTGATGCTTTAACAGATTGGATTGTCATCTGTTTGGGTCTATCATGTGTGTTGGTTTGATTGGCAGTATTGCAGGATGGTCAATATGCTCACTTTAACATCACTAAACGCTATCTAATTCAATCTTGCCTGTTCCAGCTTCTGCATGTAATGCATGGCTTTCAGGGAATCTGCTTCTGTCTTTTTTGAAATGCATTAACTGTTGATGGATGCTTATGATGCATTTGAGTGCTGTGTACTTGTTTTATAACACTGACTTAAATGGGATACTTTTAGAGTACATTATATGAAATACTGTTTGTGGTATAAACAATGCTTTACTTTTTAGTAATTATTACACTAAAGTTCAAAGGTTTGGGGTCAAAACAATATACAATACAATATTTTGATTTTGATTATAAGAAATTTAAAAAGCACTTTAACAAACGTTTCTATCAACAAACTTTTGAATGATGTTGTATCTGCATATCTGTACAGAGACATATATTAATAGAAATTAGATTTTTTTTCAATCATTTATTAAAGGTGCAGTATGTAAGTTTGACACCCAGTGGTTGAACTAGGTATTGCATTCCTGGATCAAAACACACGCAAGCACAGGTTGTCAGATTGAGGACCAACAGGAGTGTGCCTGAATATCAAGCCTAAAGGCTGATTTAAGGCTAATTAAATTGTGTTTTAAATAAAATGCAACGGCACGTGATAGAAGGAATATTTTTATAATAAAATGAGTTTTTGTCCTAACCAACACCTGGAATTTATATAATTAAGAAACAGCTTATATTTTTTTGCATATTTGCAGCTGAACAACAGAAAACTTTGACAATGATCACATCAGTGTACACCTCATGTGCTTTAATCAGTGTTAAATGCTAATAAAGTGAGTCTGAATGCCATTTTACATGACATTTATTGCCATACTACTAAAAGCAGCAGCAGATAGTTCACCTCAGATCTTGAAAATAAAATAAACCCTTTGAAATTGAACTTGCAAATCATTGCAAGCCAACACATATCAGTGATTCAGCATCTACATTTAATAATGTGAAAGAGGTTTAGTATGTATTAATTAGATTATAAACCTTACAATTTCGTTGGAGTGCAGTAAGTGCACTATTCTGTGCTTCTGAATGGCTGTATTTAATTTTTTTGTCGTGTTTTGTCTGGTGCAAACAGCCAAATTGCTTATCACTGCAAATCTCGTCATGTAGCATGTTGTTAGGACACAGCGTTACAATGTAACCTGCTCACCTAATGTTTACATTCATAATATTTATATAATTTGCTAATTAATAACCTCATGTGGAACTCTGAATCTGCGTCTCATTTCGGAGTCAGCTACTGTCGGAGGTCGCATTTGGGTCACAGTTGCAAGCGTTTAGAGTCCTTCTGACTGTATAAATGAAATACCACGTTTTCCAACAAGGCAACCCGGAGTGCTGAAATATATTTGGCTAAACTGGCATTGGGCGGGTTAAAAGAACCAAAACAAAGACAGCTGTTTCTGCACATAACGGACATTTTCAAAGCAAAATATCTGACTTTAGCATTGTTTTTCAGGTAAACAAGAATTTTAACACGCATGTTTCTTAAATATCTGCAAACATATTATGGTATTTTTATGCTTTAGAAGAGTCAAAAACTTACATACAGCACCTTTAAATTCTTTTTTTATTAATTTCTTTTTTTTTACTTTAAAAATGTTGGACTTTTCCAACATTTTAATGTTCCTGTCTATTTGAAATAAATTGTTCTGAATTTGTGTTCTGTACATAACTACTCAAATCTTCAGAATAACTAGTCAGTAAGTTGGATTGAAACATGACAAAAATTATTAATTCAGTTCAAAAATAAAATTGAACTGAATCATTTTAATTAATAATTAAAATGTATTATTGTTAATGAATTAGACTATGCTGGTCAAGAGTCATTAACAAAAATATGATAGAAAAAATAGCATGTTTTTGCAATATTGGTTCCCAACCCTAAATATTATACAATTAAATGAAACCTTTACATTTTAAATCAAATTTAAATGAACAATGTGAAATAAGAGCTCTAGAATCACTGAGCATGCTGTAAACATCTTGTGTTTAACTCTTGTTCTCTCTTTCTCTCATCCTCCTATAGGGGTCCATCATTAGCAGCCCCCACATACGGCGCAGAGCCACTTCCAGCCGGGACTGTCCCTCCCGCCAGCAGTCTATCCCCAACTCCTCCTCTCTGCTGGGTTCCCTATTTGGCACCAAACGAGGCAAATCTCCCTCTCTGCCATCCCAGTCGTCCCACCCTTCCCACCCGACACTTATCTCTCACACCCCTCACCCTTCCAACCTGCACCACACGGCCCGCGATGGGGTCACTGTCACTGAAACCCAAGCCCAGATGCACCCTCACCACACTCAATTCTGCCACATGCAGAATCCTCCTCCGTACCACCACCACCATCACTACCACCCTCCAGCGCACATCCAACACCCGCCCCACCAGTACCACCCTCCGCCCGGCCCCTCATCCTCTCACAGCCACTCGCACAGCCAACACGGCCACGGCCCTCATCCGTCCCACTCGTCTCACCCCCAGCATGCACCTCACCACCACAGCCAGCCTCCGGCGCCTCCACCCGCGGCCAGCAGCACCAAGCCCAAACACAGCGGCATCAGCACTGTGGTTTGAGCCGCTCCACAAACTCTTTCCTCTCGGGAATGGGACTGTTTTAGATCGTTGCTGCGAACAAAAGGGCACCTTGTCTCACGTTTCAATCCATCCAGCGCCCGTTTCCCGCGGGAAGGGGAGCCACACTGTGTAGCACCGGCCTTCAGGGGGGCGGCTAGAACTCAGATCATCAGTTCTTACCAAGTCATTGCTCAAGCTGTAGAGCCCCAGACAAAAACTGCGGCTGCTGCTTTTTTTAGGCTCGATTTTAGAGACTTTGGACCCTTTCGACATTGGCGGTGAAGCAAAGAGCATGCGCAAAAAGACCGTGGCAACTGTTTTCTTGTACTTAATTACCTAAAATGCATTATCAAAAGTAGCCTGCTTATTAGTTTGCAGAGACGACAGGGTCTGTCGAAGTCGGTCACAACGAGTGGTGTTCCAGTATTTAATGTAGCTGTAGACCACACATTTCTGTGATAGAGTTTAGGGGACTATAACGTGCCAATTATTAAAAAGCAGTTGAGTGAGTTATTAAAAAAAAAGAAAAGATTTGCTTTGTCTATGTCGTGCATATAGTATTTTGTAAAATAATGATAATAATATTAGCAACTATTATTATTATTGTTATAGAACAAAAATGATCCGAAGCCTCAGATTTAAAAAAAGAAAAGAAAAAAAAACAACTCTCAGTATTCTCTGTGTACTCTTAACGTAGTTTTCCACTCAGTAGGTGGCCGATTGATTAGTATGGAAATTATTGGTTGCCTTTGGAGCTGGAAGATTCTTCCCGAATCTCCATCTTGTTTTCGCTCCGCCTCCTTTTTGGAGATCCACGTAGCGCAAACCAATCACAGGGACTGTGGGAAGTCATTGATGGATCCTCCACGGCCTCGACTCGTCGGGCCACTGCTGCAACATGGTTTTATTTTTTTAACTATTTTTTTAGAGATGAATAAAACAATATGAAATAATTGTACATTTAAAGATGTTTATGGTAAAGCCGGCGCGCGCAAAGGAGAAGGCTATTTTGACGTAGCGTTTGTGTCCGAATAAATCTGATGGAATTCTCTCCCCATATTTCAAGAGTTAGTTTGTGCAGAGATGTTGATTTTTCTCAGCAGGCTGAGCGTGTGTGCCCACTCCTGCGTGGAAATGAAGTAGATTTGATACATTTTTCTTCGGTCCTCCTGTGAGAATGCCTTTCACTTGCTCAGAAACACAGCTAATGTAATGTAATCTAATGTAATGTAAACTGCATATAATATGTAGCAGTGGGTCGGATGGATGTTCTCGCTCTGAACGGATTTGGACATGTTTTTTTTTTTGTTTTTTTCACACATATCCCCCTTTCTCGGTTCAATTTTTGACTTGTTTTATACTGTAAGTAGATCAATGGTGACAGAGCTGTGGTTCGATGTAATAGTTTTGTGTGTCAATGCTCTCTTTTAACTCAAGCACAGAGCTTCTGAACAGCACTTGTCTTTGTAAATATTCACTTAATGTACAGAAACCACGGCTGAAATAAGCTCGTTCTCTAATACGAGACAGTTTTGACATTTGCTGTGCGATGTTTCTCTTTTTTTCTGATTTCTTTTTGTTTCATTTTTGTTTATTAATAATGTGCAATATGTATGTTTCAGTTCTGTAAATTCAGAATTGCGACCAACCTGTTTGTTTGTTTGTCGTTTTTAGTCATATTTCTAATATCACGCATCAAAAACCCCATATTGTTTCTCGCCCCATCGCCATCTTTGTTGGTCTCTGTTTTACCTGCAACCTACAGTCAGGAATGTCAACTAAAGTACTCTTTGCATGTATCTTGTACAAAATAATCTCTAGATATTGCATACTTCCAGAGATATTATCAGTGTTACAGTTGACCGTTGTAAAATGAGTGATGATGATGATGATGATCATATTAAAATCTGTAGACTTCTCTTCATTCAAGACGTCTTTATCCTGTTTCGTATTGAAATAGATTTAATTAGGACATCTGTTTGTTTACCTGGGCTTAAAAATCAAATACTGATCGTCAAATAGTTTTAAACCAATGTTAGCCTAATCGTAATCAAATGCCACCAGAGCACATCGGTATAATAATAGAAGCTTATGGATAATAGAGCATAAATCTGTGTCTATGTCATTATCAGACTTCATAATACCTGGCTTGTTCCCAAGATGCACCGAGGCCAGTAATTTGTACAGTACAGCATTAATCAGACTGTGTACGATCACCTGAAGCCATTTCTGACTAAACAACCAAACAAGTACGTCTCTTTCTACATTTTTTTTTCAACTTTGTGTTGATTGTTTTTTTTAGGATTTCAGTGCTGTGTTTTTGTAAATGTATTGTGGTGCTTCAGCTTTGTATTGTATCAGACAAGTCAAAATGTCACAAAGCTTTTGCATGCAGCTGATGCCGAGCACCTCTGGTTGAAATGTAAGCTTATTTAAAAAAAAAAAACGAAATGAAGAAATGTGCTTTCTTTTAATATTTTTTTTCTAATCTTATGTTTGTTTGATTGGTTGGTTTTATTGTTTTGTTTAGGCTTGCTGTTACATTTTACGCTGTGCCACTGCATTTTCCGCATGTATATCAATTGTTGTTTACCCTCCTAAAACAGATCATTACTTTTTCCCCCTTGTAAAATCGCTGTATATATCACAAACCAATGTGAGAAATTAGAAAAAGGCATATCATATATAAATCTAATATGGATGATAAAGGGAAAGTCTTAAAGGGGGTTTGACGTGTACATAGCCTGTATTATACTTTTTTGTTTTTTCGCTCAGTCATCGCATCGACGATGTAGTACTTTTCCACTTTCAAGAGACTCATAATAACACAACACCACTTCTGCTACTAAATGTACTTTGAATTTGTCATAGGATCTTCTTTAAAAAGCAGACTGTTACATGACTCTCACCGCCTTCCACTCAAACATTCATTTCATTTTTTTTATTACCAAACGAGGAGAGGAGAACTATGGTTTTAATATGCATTCTGTTTCTAAGTAGATGACGAGACCCTATTGATGTTTAACTATAACTGTGACCATGTTGAGAACATGAAATAAAACAATATACCATCAAATTTCTTAACTTGTGTTGTCTACGTTAAAGCGCAATCACATGGATTTTGGAATGCATCTCCATTTTTGGGTGGATTTCAGAATATATATTTTTGTAGTTCTATATGACGCATGAGAAATAGCTTTCAGAAGTCTCCAAGGCCATGTTAAATTCAACAGCCAAGTACATTTAAATTAGTGAGATCATTGCATAACTGGTTTTATGAAAGGTTTGGATGTTCTGAGAATCCTTATGCTGCAAAAGTCTCTTATTCTGACTTATTTTAATGATATTTTTGGGTAATAGTGATTAAAATAAAGCATTCTGTCTAAGAATAATTGTTAGGTTCGTCTTCTGAGTTTGCTTTGATCAGCTTGAGTTTCTTAATATCTCTATGTCTGTGGATGTCAGACTCGAGGTCTGTACTTTGAAATTATAAATATGAAATATATACGCAGCTGTCAACACATAAGGTCTGAAGAGCATATCAACATATGAAGAGTCAAAACATCACACAAATTCTTTGAATATATAACTATATAAATATTAAATCATTGTTCAGAATGCATTGGTAATCTGCAAAAGATCTGCAATTTAAATGTATACTGTTTTTTTTTTTTTTTTACTATTCTTTTTATAAAATCACTGTTTTTAACTTGGTTAATAAGAAAATGTTTCAGAAAAACCAAATCAGCATATTATGGTGATTTATGAACGATCTTCTGACACTTAAAATGCTGAAAAACAGCATCACATGGAAAAAAACATTAAATTGTAATAATACTTAACAATATTAGTGTATTTTTAATCAAATTGGCTAAATACAGCCTTGACCAATGTAAGAGATTCTCGAAAACAAACAAACAAACCTTACCAACACCAACACTGTCTGCATAAATGAAATAACGTTGAACTAAAATTAGCTAGGTTATTATTAATAGGTTATTTGCATCATAAAATACTGCTTCCAGAATGATCCTGGGCAGTTATTTAAGAACAGTTTATTTAAGAATAAACTTTAATAAAAAAAAAAAGTCTACACACCTATCATTTCCTCATTGTTATTTTTAGGTTATTATTTTGCAATCATAAAATAGTATTCATGGAATGTTCCAAAATAACCTAATACAGTTTTTCTGCTTTGGTGCGCTTTGGTACATTTCTCACAACACTATTTACATTTGCACATCAGTTAATGCATTTCTCAAAACAATTAGTCATTTGTGCACATCATAGTAGCAGTTTCTCATTCCTTCCAGCAAATTGTGAATGCTTTTGGACATGCATCAATTGCTTTCATACAACTCTCTATGCTGTTTGTAACATTATCATTTGCTTATGTCATGTCAGTCAAAATTAACTAAACTTGTGAATGCTAAATAGTCATTCCATATCAAACTAATAGTCCTTATTTCATTACTTGAGTCATTACATACAAAAATGTTGAACTAGTTGTCAAAATCTGTCAAGCTAATTTTATTTAAAAACTTTAAATCTTTTTTTTCTGAAAATGTCTTCTAAATTGAATAATTTCATGAATGATTTACAGACCTGTGTATGTTGTAGGTTCAGTCCCAATATGTACTGCAATATTGTTTACAGTTGTGCACAGTTCTACCCAAAGGGAGTTTATGTTTATTGTAAATAAGGGTGTATTTATTCTTTTGCACAATGCTGTGAATAAATTTGAATTGTATAGATCATCTGCAGTAAAAATGTAAAACATACATATTTAGTGTCTTGTACTCAGATACCTCACTAAATGCAGTGATGTCTAACTTTACTGTAGTTTTCAAATGGCTGTGCAAATAGTATATAGTGCTGTCTTGAGCATTTTCAGGAAGTGTCACCAGAATCTGACTTGTTTTGCATTGGAAAAAAATGTACAGTAAACTGTCATAATGAAAACATGACAAAGCCATTTAACTATAATGTTCATAAACAATGGTGTCAGGACTTTTCATCTTGGTAACACTGACACTTTCATTGACACAAATACTTGCTTTTAAAGAATGAGCTATCCATTTTAAACAAGTGACATGCTTTTGCAGGTTATCCACTAGGTTTTGCAGTCTGTACTAATTGTTTTGAGAAATGCATTAACTGTTGTGCAAATGTAATTAGTGTTGTGAGAAATGCACCAAAGCCACTGAGAAAAACTGTAATACAGAACGTTCCCTTTTGCTTATTTTAAGTAAAAATTATTCCCTATAACATTCTGATAAATAAACAAACTTGGGAACGTTCCCAGAAATAACCCAAATGGGAACCAAACAGGAACATTAGAGGAACGGTGTTGGTGGGGTTAATTAATAAAATTGTTTATTTTTGTGAAAATAAATAGCCTGAAATCATGAAATCTATTAAATCCTACACAGTAACGGACATAAATATTATTTAATCACCCATAAATGTGGCGCTTTAATTATTTTACTAACCAAAATGGTTTTATTGACCAAAATATACAAACTAAAAACATACATTTTGCTTAACATGCAAACCATAAATGAAAAGGTATCAAAAACGATATGTTTCCTAATGTCTTCAGAGGGTTCTGTAAATCATTTTTTTCTTTTAGCAGAGATGGTTGACAACCTCATACTTTTTGTTTTGATAAAGATGTTCTGAGTGTCTGGATAAACAGTTTCTTATGCATGTGACCTACCGCAGACAGGTGGTGAGAAACGGACTCTGTGCCCTTTTGTCTGTGTCTGTCTGGCTTGCTGTGGGCTAAAAATAGAGCAGCTTTGAGGGTTAAATCCTCATAGTCAACACGAACGACGGCCTCGCTGCCACAGAAAGTTTACGACAAAAGAACAACTGAATATTACTGTTAAGTAATTTCATCAATATCGGAAACAAAAAAATCTAAATCTAGTGAGTTAAGATTAATTCGGTGACGTTTTCACTGAGCATTGATATGAATGACGACTGTGTTATGCAGCTAAACACTGACATCTGCAGGCCGTGAAATAGACTGCGCGCAAGTGGACTCGTGACGTCATCAATGTGAGACAAAAACGGGTGAAAGGTGTTTCGGTGAGTCGTAGGGTGATTCGTAATTGGGGTAAATATCTACGTTGAAGATGAGCCTGAACAAATTTATAGTTTTGTCAAGATCTGGGAGGAACTTATTCGCTGCTCGAGTCGCGCAAACAGGAGAATGTCTTCATCGGTTTCAGTCGCAGCGCTTCATTAGGTCCAGTTCGAGGAGTTTGGCTTATGCAAAAGATCTGTTCCTGGGCAAAGTTAACAAGGTAATGACAATAAACGGCAGGTTTATTTGTCAAATGAATGAGTTACAAAACTGACATATCTGTATTAAAGTATACCATCACTTAAGCAAAGGCGTAACACATAAATTGTTTTGCTGTAATTGATGTTACTGCAATTGAGGTAAAGTTGGTTTTATCTTCACTCGTTCAGACTTTCTCCTTAATAATTTCCTTTCAGAAAAGTATTATTTGCAAATTCGAAATACTTTAATCATATTAGCAGCCAATGACTATCAAAGTACAACATTGTTCACAGTCAAACAAATAGTGCTAATGTTGTTTTGAAGTCATACTTATATGTGATTTCTGACCGAATATTCAAAGTAACGTTACCAAAGTAGACAATATAGAGAGCTGAATGTTGAATGAAGTTGTTACTAAATGAATGTGGAAATATAAAACCGACTTTCCCTCAATGTTACTGCCGTGGTTTTTGTTAGCCTGAATATGAGTGTCGTTTTAATTACAAATGTTTCTTACAAATCTTTTAGAAAGAGGTATTTCCCTACCCAGAAATCAGCAATGCGGAATTAGAAGAGTTAAACCAGTTTGTTCAGCCTGTGGAAAAGTTTTTCAATGAAAATGGTTGGTAAAAGCATTTGTTTACGTTTTTCTTTTTTATTAATGCAAGCTTTCTGTTGATATAATGTAATAGTATAATATACTGAGTAGAAAAGTACAGAAAAGTGTTTGTCTGAATAATGTATGGTAATAAGGTAACTTTTAACCTTAATTTAAGGTAAATTTAAATATTTAGTAATAGTTCCTGTATTTGTACACACACACACACACACATATTTTATTACATATATATTATACATATACAAATATGTTATTAATATTATCCTGTATTCGCAAAGCTGAATTTTCAGCATTAATATACGAGTATTTTAATAATAGTTTGTAACACACATACGTACATGTATTTACATTAAGTTTTTGTTAATAATTAACAATAGAAAATGTTTTCTCATCTGCAAATCAGCATATTATAATTATGTTTTTAGGCAAAAAAAGACTGGAGTAATGATGCTGAAAATTCAGCTCTATTTTTTTTAGTACATTATAATTACGATTTATTTACATACGTTTATATCAATCTAATAGGCTTGTTTGTTTTGACTCAAATTTGTGCAAATTATTTTCTTAAAATGCAGTACTATTGAGACCTGAAATTAATCTTAGACTTGAATCACAGAAATAAGTGATATTTTAAACCTCATTTAAGTAGAAAACAGTTATTTTACATATGTATTACCCATTTTGCAATTTTTTTGCACCTCATAAACACCTAAGATATAATACTTTCAAAATCTGAAACTTTTTTTCAATAATGTATAGTATTTTTACCTGATATCAGCTTATACAATTTCATTTATCTTCCTCATAAAAAAAATTGCGGTTTTTCTTTTTTCTTGTACTTGTGTAAATACCACCTCTAGTTGACTCAGCGAAGATCGACCGGGAGGCCAATATTCCTCCTGAGACTTTGGATGGACTAAAAGAACTGGGTCTGTTTGGGATCCAGATACCTGAAGAATATGGTGAGGCTGACCTCTGACTTCATACGAGTGACACGTTTTGCCACCAAAAGCTTCATCTTTATGTTTGCCTGTTTCCTCCTCCAGGCGGCCTGGGACTCTCAAACACTATGTATGCCAGGTTGGGAGAAATTACGTCTTTAGATGGGTCTATTGCAGTCACACTTGCAGCACATCAAGCCATCGGCCTGAAGGTGAGTAAACGACTTTAGGTGCTGCATAAAATACTGTTATTTTAAGGACAATTTGCATAATGCTTTTTTCATTTTAGGGTATATTGATAGCTGGAACTGATGCTCAGAAAGCAAAATATCTGCCTAAACTAGCAACAGGAGAACATATAGCAGCTTTCTGCCTCACTGAACCTGGAAGGTATGCTATTTAAGCTGAAAATAAAATGTATCCTTTTCCAAATCAGTTTGGTTATATTTTATCAAATATATGTGTTTTAGTGGCAGTGATGCTGCATCTATACAGCTGAGAGCCACGCTAACAGAAGATGGAAAGCACTACCTGCTCAATGGCACAAAGGTGACTTTACACCAGATTTTAAAATTCAGTCAAACCAATCACAAGTGGATGACAATAAATGCAGTTTAAATGGGATTTGAAACATTTTGAGCTTGTCCCCTTTCAAAAACATCCAGAGGTAGTCATAAATGCTTAATTCTGGATTGATTTTGTAATGTAAACAGTCCTATGGTGGAATGTGTTTGAACAGCCGCAGATAATCAGCTGCTCTCTGCCTGCTGACCAAATTGTTAAACATTACAGGATGTGTTGTTGAAATACACATGCCAGAAGGGCTTTCGATAAACTTTGCCATCTGACATCTGTCATAATGTGCTCTTGATTCTAACACAAATGCTCTGTATTCAACCTTGTGCATTTTGTCTGTCAGAGTAGAAACTGTATCACTTTCAATTGCATATGTGAATTGTGAAAGCTTATATTAAATTATGTTAAATATATATTAAATTGAACAATCAGGAAAAAGTAAATCAATCAACCAAAATGCATTTCCATGCCTAAAAAATTAAAAATGGTAAATTTATGTTTTCTTTCAAGTTTTGGATTTCCAATGGTGGATGGGCAGACATCATGACAGTGTTTGCCAGAACTGAAGTTGTTGACAAAGATGGTCAAAAGAAAGATAAGATCACAGCTTTCATTGTGGAAAGAGCATTTGGTGGAGTCACCAGTGGGAAACCTGAAGACAAACTGGGCATCAGAGGATCAAATAGTGAGCTTGTACTTCACTTAATTGAATACTTTCTGTACTTTAAATTGATGTTGAAATGTTTCTGTGATTTGAATGTTATTGTCAGATTTGTGTTAAATCACTTCCTCAAAAACTATGGGCCTTTAATATACAGTTGTAAACAAACAAATGAATGAATGAATGTTTTATAACATGTTTTTTTGAATATAAGGGTGGTTTCACTCTAGGCGGGTTTGATAAGAGTAAAATAAACTTTGGTGTAATTGTGTTGCTAGAGCAGTTGATATGAAGTGATAACACTGCCATCTGAATGCTGGTTTACACCAACAAAACTGAATAAGACCACTGCTTTCACACTAGCACTTTTGGTGTGCACCTGGGTTCAATCGATATCAGAATTCAGTTCATTTGGCTAATGTGAACTGTCTTTCAAACTCAGCTGTGAACCAGGCAATTAAACCAAATGTGAAAGCACCCAAAAAATGGGCTTCAGTCCAGTCATAAACAATCTCTGGTTCAGGTCAACTGGAATAAAAGGCAGCACAGATGTTGCATAAGTTAGCAAAATATGCATCATAAAAGCTTTTTATAGTTTGCTAAGTGAGCCAGAAATAAACATGGGAACACACCCAGACACATGAGGTCATTTGATTTTACTTTAAATAAATTTCAACACTTTATTTTTAAGATGTTTTTGTTACACGTGCTGCATATGTAATTGTAATGTTAAAGTAATTACAATTAATAGTGTGCAACTAAACCTAACCCATATTCTAACTTTAACCACATAGAAAGTTATATTACTCCATAGTTAAAAGAATAGTACAGGTGAATTGGGTAGGCTAAATTGTCCGTAGTGTATGAATGTGAATAAGAGTGTATAGATGTTTCCCAGAGATTGGTTGCAACTGGAAGGGCATCCGCTGCGTAAAACATGTGTTGGATAAGTTGGCGGTTCATTCCGCTGTGGCGACCCCAGATTATTATATGGACTAAGCCGAAAAGAAAATGAATGAATGAAGAAACCCAAATTTCTTTTAATTTTGCATATGGTTATAATTAATACCATTATAGCCTCTGTTTGTTTTATGCTTCTTCATTTCTTTTTATGTTCTTGATATTTTTACTTAATTTGTTGGACATTTTAATATTTGTGGAATGATAGGAATTAAAAGACATGTTTATATAAATCGTGTTTATAAATGTCTTATGATTATGGCTCATTATTATTTATGGTCTATTTAACATGAGTTTTAAAAATGAAAATATAATTATGCACATTATTTATTTGTGTACGTTTATTCCTCAGCGTGTGAGATCACATTCGAAGACACGAAAGTGCCTATTGAGAATGTAATTGGTGAAGTTGGTGATGGTTTTAAGGTGAGTCACAAACAGCCTGAAATATGATGCTTTTAATATGATGGTGTGATGCTGATTTTGGAAAGTTTTCTTTAGGTCGCCATGAACATCCTGAATAATGGGCGCTTCAGCATGGGAGGTGCAGGTGCAGGGGTGGTCAAAAAACTCATTGGTGAGAATATGATTTGTTATTGCTGGCTCTATTTTTACTGATCATGCTTTACACTGAAATGAATTTCCATGCCATGTCACTCCAGAGCTGTCAGCAGAATATGCAGGCACAAGAAAACAATTCAACAGAAGGCTTTCAGAGTTTGGAATGATCCAGGTACATTTTATATCTAGCATTGAGTTAGTCTGTTACTCCTTTTCTCTCAAAATCAGAAAGTTAACACATGTAATTAAGTTTAACAGCAGATGATTGGCTCTAATCAGTTTTTCAGATGTTAAAACATTCTACAAATAGACTGTCTTTATGTTGTTTCTATGTTAATTTGAAGATTTTATACATAAAAAGGTATAATTAAAAACCTGAATGTTGGGTGGGTTTAAATGCACTTAATTTCAGAAATAATGTGTGTTTAAAGGGATCGTTCATCCAAATCTGAAAATTCACTCACCCTCAAGTGGTTCCAAACCTTTATGAGCTTTTTAAAATTTTGTTGAACAAGAAAGAAGATATTTTGAAAAAAGCTGAAATACCTGCAACCATAGACTTCTATAGTAAAAAATGGTTACAGTCAATGGTTCCAGGTTTCCAGCTTTCTTCACAATATCTTTCGTATTCAACAAAAGAAAGAAAGTCAAACAGGTTTGGAACAAATAAATGATGAGATAATGATGACAGAATTTTCAATTATGGATGATTTATCCATTTTATAATTTTTTTTTAATTGATGGACCGCACTGATTTGCTCATTTGTTTTATTTTGCTTTGACACAGGACAAGTTTGCCACCATGGCCCTGAATGTGTATGTGATGGAGAGCATGGCGTACCTCACTGCTGGAATGATGGACCGTCCTGGACTCCCAGACTGCTCTCTGGAGGCCGCAATGGTCAAGGTGAGCAACCTGCAGACGTCATTGTTTCAGTATTGTTTTAATATAAATAAGAAACAACCTGCTGATGCTCCGCTGTGATTGCCCAGGTCTTCAGCTCTGAAGGCACCTGGATCTGTGTGAGTGAAGCTCTGCAGGTTTTAGGAGGTCTGGGTTTTACCAAGAACTACCCCTATGAGCGCTACCTTAGGGATTGCCGCATCCTCCAGATATTTGAGGTACAGACGTATGGCATTACAGCATGTTTTGCACCCATTAGGGTGCAATTTGAATGTGTGGTATATAACATGACATAGAAGTTGTACACTTGTGTTTGTAAATATGAGGAAATGTTTATAATGATCTTTGTGATAAGCTCAGATTTATCTTAGAAAATTCACTTTGTTTACATTTTATTGTTGTAGAGTAAGCAGAAGTTTGGGATCAGTTTTCAAGACCTTAGTAACCCCATAGCAACATCCTAGCAGCCACTACAATCTCAGCGTTTGACTTTGAGATTTAAAAAAATTCTTAAATGAAAAACGTCGCAAACATTTCAAGCTTGTAAATTTTAAGCTTTTGAATCTGCTTCAAACTTTTAGGCTAGGCTTTCTCAAGCCATCCACGCATGCATTATAGTCTGCCCTTGCAAAATAAAAATTCACGTTTATTCACCTAAAATAACCAAGGCTACAGTTATTTGATCACATATAGTAAAACAATTTGCATAATGATTTAAATGACTTTGTTTTGTTTTAATATCTAGTTTATAATATAATAAAAATATGAATGCAATCACAGAAAAGTAATTTAAAATACAGAGCTGAATTTATAGCAGCCAATAGTTTATGCTTTCATTGTCGTATGATCTGCTCAAAATCTTTCTTATGTTACATTGTGGTTGCTTTTCGTTTTTGTAAATTTTGTATAATATTAAAAGTGGCTACACTGCCACTTTTGATCAGTTAAATATATTTTTTTATTCAAATTTAATTGAATTAATTATTTTAATTATTCATTTTTCACCACAAGAGGGCACATTGACATACATGTTGACCCAATCTCCAAACTTTTTCATTTCAATTATGCAGTAGATATACAATTTAATTGACCAGATTATTACTATTATTATTATTATTATTATTACTAGTAGTAGTAGTAGTAGTAGTTATTATTGTTATTATTATTAATAGTAGTAGTAGTTTTATTAGTAGTAGTACTACTAGTAGTAGTGACAGTAACAGCAACACTTTTCACATTGTTTTGACCACCAGGGGGCATGTTGACCCAAACATATGGCACCAGCATTAACGTGCAAAAACAATTACTTGAGATATGCATTATATAATGCTCTTTCTTTACTTGTTTTCCTCTGCTTTTAGGGCACTAATGAGATTTTAAGGATGTACGTCGCACTTACAGGAATGCAGTATGCTGGCAAAATATTAACAGGAAAAATAAAGTACGTAAGGAATATTCACATGTACAAGCATATGTCATTCTTGTCCTAATTCATTCTTCTAACATATGATACTCTCTTCTTACAGGGAGATGAAGAAAGGAAATTTAGGGGTGGTGTTTGAGATTCTGGGGAAGAAATTAAGGGACTCGGTGCAGACGGCAGATTTTGGCCTCACAGGCAAAGATGGTGTTGTTCATCCCAGTCTGACGGTACTCTTCACTGCTGCTTTTGTTCTAGAATGTCATAGAGTTGCATAATTCTGGATAAACTAAGAGTCACAATTTTAATGTTTTTAATGCAATTCATTCCTCATTTCTGTAAGGGGAAAAAAGGGTAACACTTTATAATAACTGCACAGTATGAATTATTTATTATGTTTACATTTAGTCATTTAGCAGATGCTTTTGTCCAAAGCGATAAGTAAATACTATTTGGACACAGAATAAAAAATGTTATATAACGAACATGTATATATGTATATACAGTTGAAGTCAGAATTATTAAACCCTTCTGAATTATTAGACCCCATGTTTATTTTTTTCCCCAATTTCTGTTTAAAGGAGAGAAGATTCTTTTCAACCATGATGACAGTAAATAATATGTAAATAAAATAGATAAATGTGGAGTGGTGGAGTGAATAAATGATTATTAAACTATTCAAATTAGCATTTATATGTCTTATTATTCAGGCATATGGTAATAGTTACGCTGTATGTTAAATAGTTTATTAATACAACTTTAACAATGATGATTAACAAATGATGAAATAACTATTTGCTAATGCTTAATAAAAAAAATTATAGAGTGGCTTATTGTAAAGTGTTACCAAAAAAGGTAATTTACTGGAGGCCATTTACCTTAATCACACACAATTCATAACATTTTACTAGTTATTTTGCAAGATACTAGTATTCAGCTTGAAGTGCAATTTAAAGGCTTAAGTAGGTTAATAAGTTAAACTAGACAAGTTCTGTTAATTAGAAATTAAGAATTGAATGTTCGTAACAGAAATAATAAAAATACTGGTTGAAAAAGCTGTTTCATCCATACATGACTGCTGATCTTTCTGGCTCAAATACAGATTTGATTCCACTGCTGTGATTGCCAAAGATATAATAAACATAACTTTGCATACGATGGCAATATTTTATGGATTTATTTCAGAGCTTATCATATTATACAGTAAAACCACACTAGTAGTCGTAAAATGAACATGCGTCATTGTACTAACAGCAGCCCAGGGATGTCCAGTAAAAGCCCTGTCAGTCTGATCTGACCTGCTTCTCCTGCCAGTGACATTTCATCATGCGGGATCCTTGCTTCTGATCTGCCCTTTAAAGTCATGTGGTCGAGTAATTGAGACCAGCTCCTTTACAGCACATTGATGATGTCATGTTTCTCCCACAGGAGAGCGCCAAAATGTTTGAGCAGAACGCCGCCTGTTTTGGCTCCACCGTTGAAGGTTTGCTGTACCGGTATGGAAAGGTAACGATTTGCATAACATTTTATTATTTAATGCATTATTTTTCTTAGATTTAATTGAATTTTATTGATTAATTTTACTGAACTAATTTTATTTACAGAATTTTACTAAACCATATTTATTTTATTGATTTTTATATTAAGCTGTTTTAAATTTGAATTATTGAAAATTGTTGTTTTTAGTAATATAAAAATATTAGAATGATTATATTTATTTAACTGAATTTATTTGAACATTTACAGATTGTTGCTGTTTTACAGATGTATATATTATATTGTGTTTTTAAAGTTTAAATTAGTACATTTTGTATTTGCAGTCATTACTGAACATAAAATTGCAAATAATCAATCAAATAAAACATTTTTTTACATATTTTTACCACTTTTTTAGAATTAGTTATATTGAAACCTTTTTAATTTAATCTTTATTTTTTAAATGATAAAATTGGCTTCATTAATAGATGTATAGTAGTGGTGAATAAAATATTTTTGAGAGATTTTTATTCGTTTACAGATTATTTAATGTTTTGTAATTTAATACTAGAAGTTGCAATCATATTACATCAAATCGGGTAACTGAAATAACAACTAAGCTTAAAGGTGCTGTATGTAAGTTTTTTACTTTTTTAAAGCATTAAAAATACCATAATATTTTTGCAGATATTTAAGAAACATGCTAAGTGAACATTCTTGTTTATCTGAAAAACAATGCTGGAGTCAGATATTCTGCTTTGAAAAAGTCTGTTACGTGCAGAAACTTCTGTCTTTGTTTTGGTTTTTTTTTAACCTGCCCACTGCCAGTTTAGCCAATTATAGTTCAGCACCCTCAGTTGCCTTGGTGGAAAACCATGTATTTCAGTCATGAATGCTCTCGAAGTGTGCTTCCGTGACCGAAATGTGACCTCCTGTCGACAGTAGCAGACTCCAAAATGAGACACAGATTCAGAGGTCCACATGAGGTGTTTATTAATTAGCAAATAATATAAATGTTACGAATGTAAACATCAGGTGAGCAGGTTACACTGTAACCCTGTGTCATAACAACACGCTACATGATAAGATTTGCATTGATAAGCAATTTGGCTGTTTGCTCCAGACGAATCACATAAAAAAATTTTAATACAGTCGTTCAGAAGCACAGAATAGTGCACTTACTGCACTCCAACGAAATGGTAAGGTTTATAATCTAATTGATAGATATTGAACGTCTTTCACATTATTAAATATACATGCTGAATGACTGATATGTGTTAG
The DNA here is from genome assembly GCA_903798205.1 of Danio tinwini. Classification (NCBI taxonomy): domain Eukaryota; kingdom Metazoa; phylum Chordata; class Actinopteri; order Cypriniformes; family Danionidae; genus Danio; species Danio tinwini. Next base: position 9,609,121 of record CAIGQZ010032461.1, on the reverse strand, counting down.
CTTGCACTGAGTCACAGTTCTAAAGTTCAATTTCAAACAGTTTATTTTATATTCAAGATCTGAGGTGAACTATCTGCTGTTGCTTTCAGTAGTATGGCAGTAAATGTCATATAAAATGGCATTCAAAGTCATATTATTAGCATTTAACACTGAATAAAAATCGTGAGGTGTGCCTGAGGTGGTCGTTATCAAGTTTCTGTTGTTCAGCTGCAAGAAGTTAAAGAGCCCCTATTATGGGTTTTTGAAAATGACCTTCCATGTAGTGTGTAACACAGCTCTTAGTGTAGTGAAATATCCAGCTAAAGCTTAAATCTGAAAGTGGACAGTTTTTAAAACTATTGATTTATCTATAAAAGAGTCGACTCATAGTGGTTTAAATGAATCGTCTTGATATTGAATCTTCAGCCGTTTCGGCGTTACGTCGTCGAGAAACATAATGGTTGCGCGCACAGACCCGGCAAAATTCAAACCTGCGGCCCCGCCCACTAACACAGCAGCAAGATGCTCATGAAGACGCTGTGTTTACCTGGATATTGTTGGAAGTGTGAGGGAAAGGAGTCGTTCAGAAATCTGCACGCTTACAATGGTAACAGACAAGACACCAGGGGTGCAGGCAAAATAAGGACAAAATAATAGGTACACCGGCTGGCTGCTGAACGCTGAGTGAGCAGCACTGAAAAGGCTTGCAAATGGAGAGCAGGAGCCCGCAGAGATAGCTTGTCAGAGGACAGAGGATGCTACAACCTCCCGGCTGGGGATGTGATCGTTTAGAAAAGCAGAGTACAGGTAAGCACTTAGAACTTATATAGCAGTTCAGGGACGAGGTGCCACAGCAATGATTGCAAATAGAAATTATCTACATGTTTTGTTACCAGTAACCGCGTGTACTGTATCAGGTCAACTCTTTATATTCTCATATCGCGTCTAATGCAACGTTGTAAACGCGATGCGTGCTGCTTTGTTTACAGATTTAAATGCTTTCGTGAGCTCGTTCCACTGCCATTTGTCATTGCTATGGCCACCGTTAGCTGATCCTGCACACGTGCAGCGGTCAAGGTTCAGAATAGTTTAGCTTTTGCTGCTGTGTGGATTAAAACTGAATGTGTGTCATACATATGCTAGTGTTTAACTGCACTGCTTTCGGTGCTGAGGTGTCTGAATAACACTGTTGAGAACCGGGTACTGTTTACTGTGGTGTTAGTAAGTTTACTTTGAAGCATGTTTCGATACGCTTGATAAACCATGCTGGCTATATTACCGTCTCGCGCTGAACGCTGTCGACCAATGGCAACAGGCTGTCATCGGTCCAATCAGCGCAGATTAGCTTCGTGCTAAGCAGGGGTTTGGGAACAAATGAATCGCTGAACGATTCATATGGGAGTCGCTGGGATAATTAGGTAAAAATAAATTTATATTATAAGACCATGAACGTGTTTTTTGACCTTGCATACATATCAGTATGTTGTTGGAGACCCATAAAACCGGAATATGACCCTTTTCAATGTGTAATAGGGACTCTTTAAAGTTTCTAAAATACAAATTTATGTGTTGGTTAGGACAACAACTCCTTTTAATATGGAAAATTTTTCTCTTATCCGAAGCTGTCGCTTTTATTTAGAACACAGTTTAAATCAGCCTTTATTCTCTATAGTCAGACACACTCCTGTTGGGCCTCAATCTAGCAACCTGCACTTGCTTGTGTTTTGAACCCAGTGTGCAATACCTAGTTCATCCACTGGGTGTCAAACTTACATACAGGGAGTGCAGAATTATTAGGCAAATTAGTATTTTGACCACATCATCCTCTTTATGCATGTTGTCTTACTCCAAGCTGTGTAGGCTCGAAAGTCTACTACCAATTAAGCATATTAGGTGATGTGCATCTCTGTAATGAGAAGGGGTGTGGTCTAATGACATCAACACCCTATATCAGGTGTGCATAATTATTAGGCAACTTCCTTTCCTTTGGTAAAATGGGTCAAAAGAAGGACTTGACCGAAAAGTCAAAAATAGTGAGACGTCTTGCAGAGGGATGCAGCACTCTTAAAATTGCCAAGCTTCTGAAGCGTGATCATCGAACAATCAAGCGTTTCATTCAAAATAGTCAACAGGGTCGCAAGAAGCGTGTGGAAAAACCAAGGCAAAAAATAACTGCCCATGAACTGAGAAACGTCAAGTGTGCAAATGCCACTTGCCACCAGTTTTGCCATATTTCAGAGCTGCAACATCACTGGAGTGCCCAAAAGCACAAGGTGTGCAATACTCATGGCCAAGGTAAGAAAGGCTGAAAAACGACCACCACTGAACAAGACACACAAGCTGAAACGTCAAGACTGGGCCAAAACATATCTCAAGACTGATTTTTCTAAGGTTTTTGGACTGATGAAATGAGAGTGAGTCTTGATGGGCCAGATGGATGGGCCCGTGGCTGGATCGGTAAAGGGCAGAGAGCTCCAGTCCGACTCAGACGCCAGCAAGGTGGAGGTGGACTACTGGTTTGGGCTGGTATCATCAAAGATGAGCTTGTGTGGCCTTTTCGGGTTGAGGATGGAGTCAAGCTCAGCTCCCAGTCCTACTGCCAGTTTCTGAAAGACACCTTCTTCAAGCAGTGGTATAGGAAGAAGTCTGCATCCTTCAAGAAAAACATGATTTTCATGCAGGACAATGCTTCATCACACGCGTCCAAGTACTCCACAGCGTGGCTGGCAAGAAAGGGTCTAAAAGAAGAAAAACTAATGACATGGCCTCCTTGTTTACCTGGTCTGAACCCCATAGAGAACCTGTGGTCCATCATCAAATGTGAGATTTAAAAGGAGGGAAAACAGTACACCTCTTTAAACAGTGTCTGGGAGGCTGTGGTTGCTGCTGCACGCAATGTTGATGGTGAACAGATCAAAACACTGACAGAATCCATGGATGGCAGGCTTTTGAGTGTCCTTGCAATGAAAGGTGGCTATATTGGTCACTGATTTGTTTTTGTTTTGTTTTTGAATGTCAGAAATGTATATTTGTGAATGTTGAGTTGTTATATTGGTTTCACTGGTGAAAGTAAATAATTGAAATGGGTATATATTTGTTTTTTGTTAAGTTGCCTAATAATTACACACAGTAATAGTCACCTGCACACACAGATATCCTCCTAAAATATCTAAAACTAAAAACAAACTAAAAACTACTTCCAAAAATATTCAGCTTTGAGAACATGGTTCATTGAGAACATGGTTGTTGTTCAATAATAAAATTAATCCTCAAAAATACAACTTGCCTAATAATTCTGCACTCCCTGTACTGCACTTTTTTTTACAGATTTTTTTCCACTTTTGAACATGTTTCTATTCTATTTCATTTATTATTATTTAATTGTTTTAAATCTTTGAAAACTTTTTTTATTTAAATATTGTAACAAGTTTATTATTTGCTAGTTTTATTTTTTAATGTTAGCTTTTTTTAAACATTTGTATTACTTATTGATTTTCTTTTCCCCAAAAATCAGTTTTGACATCGATTTAATGCACATTCTTCACATGCTGCCAGAAAATGAGAAGTTACCATTTGTTTAGCTTTTTTTTTCATTCGGTTGCTATTGTAATAATGCACAAGGTAATTAGCGTGGACCTTTAGCACTGCTGGGACTCGTCTCTGGTCCCTTCTTTCCTGCTGAGCTGAGGTAATGTTCATGTGTGACACATCTGGACTCACTCTCTCTTTTCTCAATGAGTGTCTGTGTGGCCATGCTATTGTAATCAGCCTGCACTCACTAGAGAGAGCAGCCTGGAAGGGCTTCAGATTTCCACACACATTTATTTATTTATATATATATTTTTTGGAACACACTAAATTCATCTTCATTCAATCTCATTTGCAGGAAATGTTTAAAGGAGTCAATCGCCCCGCTGCAGTGTTTTATCCTGCATGCTGTGTGAAATACAAACTCTAGAAAGGCAGTTGCAGGATGTGTTTTTTCTATAATTTGGGTATTACTGTCAGGACGCACTTGATTTGTCCTACTTCGAATGACCTAGATCAACTAAAACGGCTTAAAATGTGATATTCAAACTGTGTGTAGTTTTAGATGTAGACAAATAGGCAGCTAATATAAAAACTAGACATAGACTAGCATTTTGATTCTGACTTCTGATGAAGTTTGTTCATTGAAGAGATGCTTTTAATCTAATTCTCTTAATGTCATGATAATGTTAAAACTGGTGAAGCACAAGAACTGGTGAGCAATTCCTGCTGCAGTGTTGAACTGATTGTCCATTGAGATTCTTCACATTATCCTCTTGCACATGTGTTTTCATGGACGACCAGACTGTCTGATGGACTTTGGGACTGATAAAGACACAATATTCTAGAAATCACATATTTGAAAAGAACCGTAGCTTTTCTCGCTATGGCAGAAAAGATCTCTTTGGCCTTCATCTGGACAACCTGCTGTTTGAGGCTTTCAGTCACTTCAGGATGGTGAGCCATTCTAAAGTGCATACTTTGCACTATGCAATTTTACACTAAGCACGATCAGCTCACAGCAAGAAGGTCGCTGGTTCAAGCCTTGGCTGGGTCAGTTGGCATTTCTGTGTGGAATATGCATGTTCTCCCCGTGTTCGCGTGAGTTTCCTCGGGTGCTCCGGTTTCTCTCACAAATCCAAAGACATGTGCTGTAGGTGAATTGGGTAGGCTAAATTGTCCATGGTGTGCGTGTGTGTGAATGGGTGTATGGGTGTTTCCCAGTGATGGGTTGCAGCTAGAAGGGCATCCGCTGCGGCGACCCCTGATTAATAAAGAGACTAAGCCGAAAAGAAGTTTAGTGTTCAAATCTTTCCCAGTCGGCGTTAAAGGTTGCCAAATTTGTGTAATAAATGACCAATGACTGCGCTTTAGAATAGATCTAAAAAGGTTGAAACGTGTTTGTAAAAAGTGCTCTTTTCTTCAAAAACGACCAAGCAATGACCTTGAAATTGAAGGTTGTTCTCTAATTTTGTACAGTATATATAATTATTCAGCTTGATATCACAAGGAAACATAAGTATTTTACGTTTTGTCAGTTTAGTGGCTAATTCGTACAAATTAGTACGAGTTCAGTCATACAAAAATGTAAAATTTTAAAAAGGAGGCGTGGCACCAAACTCCCCACCTAAACCCAACCGTCATTGGGGGATGAGCAAATCATACTAAATTGTACGAATGAGATCATATGAGTTGGCCACTAAATCAAAAAAATTACTAATTGCCGTGAGATCATGTTGAATTAATTGTATTATCATTATTTCTAGTTATAAAACAGAACTTTCATCATTTTAGAAACTCCCGTGCCAAAAATTATTTAAAGCAGTTGTAACTTGGTGTGTTTCAGACAATTGTCGAGGAGCAGCTTCTGTTAAAGAAAGTTGCAGATGTGTTAATTAACCTCTACGCCATGACAGCCGTCCTGTCCCGCTCATCTCGTTCTATCTCCATCGGCCTGCGCAACCATGACCATGAGGTAACAGACTTTTAATTTTTCTCACTGAGGTCACAAGGTCAGCCTTAAAACAAGCCATGCTGGAGCAGTGCTTGACCTCCACCTGGAAACCAATACTCTGTTTTGAGACTTGCCTCAAGACATCAACCGTCTTGAGGCAAGGTTTTTCAGTGTTAAAGAGACAGTTCACCCAAAAATGAAAGTGTGCTACAAATTTACTCAGGCCATCAAAGATTTGCAAGACTTCTTTTCTTCAGTAGAACCTTAAAGAAGCAGCTGAAATCATGTTCCTTTGGAATTTTGACTTAAAGTGCATCCGTAAAGTATTCTTAGCGCTTCACTTTTTCCACGTTTTTTTATGTTGCAGCCTTATTCCAAAATATATTAAATTAATTTATTTCCTCAAAAATTCTACACACAATAACACATAATGACAATGTGAAAAAATGTTTTTTGGAATTGTTGCAAATTTATTAAAAATAAAAAAACCTGACAAAATTGAGCTCAGATATATTCTGTTTCCACTGATCAATCATGAGATGTTTCAGCAGCTTAATTGGAGTTCACCTGTGGTAAATTTAGTTGATTGGACATGATTTGAAAAGGCATACACCTGTCTATATAAGGTCCCAGGGTTGACAGTGCATGTCAAAGCACAAACCAAGCATGAAGAAAAGGAATTGTCTGTAGACCTCCAAGACAGGATTGTCTCGAGGCACAAGGCTGGGGAAGGTTTCAGAAAGATTTCTGCTGCTCTGAAAGTTCCAATGAGCACAATGGCATCCATCATCTGTAAGTGGAAGACGTTTAGAACCCCCAGGACTCTTACTGAGTGATTGGGGAAGAAGGGCCTTAGTCAGGGAGGTGTATGGTAAAGTGGCCAGACAGAAGCCACTCCTTAGTAAAGAACACAGTAGCCTGCCTGGAATTTGTTAAAAGGCATCTGAAGGACTCTCAGACCATAAGAAACCAAATTCTCTGGTCTGATCAGACTAAAAATAAACTCTTTGGAGCGAATGCTAGCCATTACGTTTGGAGGAAACCAGGCACTGCTCATCACTAAGCTAATATCAACCCTACAGGGAAGCATGGTAGTGGCAGCATCATGCTGAGAGGATGTTTTTCAGCATGATGAAACTGGAAGACTAGTCAGGATAGAGGGAAATATGAATGCAGCAATGTACAGAGACATCCTGAATGAACACCTGCTTCAGAGTGCTCTTGACCCCAGGCTGGGGCGATGGTTCATCTTTCAGCAGGACAATGACCCAAAGCACACCGCCAAAATATCAATGGAGTGGCTTCACAAAAGCTCAGTGAATGTCCTTGAGTGGCCCAGCCAGAGCCCAGACCTCAATCCTATTGAATATCTCTGGAGAGATCTGAAAATGGCTGTACACTGTCACTTCCTATCCAACCTGATAGAGGTTGAGAGGTACTGCATAGAGGAATGGGCAAAAATTCCCAAAGACAGGTGTACCAAGCTTGTGGCATCATATTCAAAAAGACTTGAGGCTGTAATTTCTGCCAAAGTTGCATCAACAAAGTATTGAGCAAAGGCTGTAAATACTTATTTACATGTGAATTTTCAGGTGTTTTATTTTTAATAAATTTGCAACAATTTAAAAAAATATTTTTCACATTGTCATTTTGGGGTGTTGTGTGTAGAAGCAAATGTTCATTTTTGGGTGAACTTGCCCTTTAAGTCAAAGCCTTCAATGGTGAACAAGCATAGATTAGGACAGAAACGGATCATTTGTTTCAATGGGAGAGGACTTAACTTTTAGGATTTTAATTGCTTATAAATGCTTCATTGTGACCAATAATGCATTTCTTCTCAGAAGTGGATTGATCCCGGGAGACATTTCAATATGCTAAAATTTACTTTATAGCAGCAAGGCTGTTTTGATTTTGCATAAGAGAAACAATTGACGGAAACAATTTAATGACTGTTCATGCTGTGGCTGCATTGCATGTGTGCATACTTGTTGACTTTATCCAATCCATAAAGTGTGATATAAGATTATACACATCTCATTTTTTTTTACCCCATCAAATCTTTATTTTTCTAAATTGTTCTCAGGTCACAGAGTGTAAAATGATTTTGCCAGCAAAACCCTCATTATCAAGGAAATTTGCTTGCACCTTAATTTCGGATCGTTATTGTAAACGGCCTTGTTAAATCTTTCAGGTGCTGCTCACCAACACTTTTTGCAAGGATGCTCATTTCAAGAACAACTACATGTTGAGTCAGCTTCAAAGATGTGAGTAAAATGCACAGCTGTAATTGATTCCAGCCTCCCTCTTTTTATTGCATAGCAAGACAAAGCGCTTCACATGTTATAGAATTTCCTCCACAACCTTACAAACCATAAGTCAGTCGCTAACACTCGCATGCGCTCTTCATACTGTTCCAATTACCGCCTGTCTAAGAACTCCAGTCAATGCAATGCCTCAGATCAGAGTGTTCAGATTCGCTGAATGGATTTGGGTGTGTTTTCTACAGATTCCCCAGAGAACGATGATGCCAACATAAAGAAGATCGCCCAGGACGTCTTAGCCAAGAGGGCGTATGTCTGCTCACATCCCCTGGACAGAACCTTCTGACACAACTTTGTGTCTTAGTTTTAACCCAACAGAAGTGCTTTGATTATTAAATATACTTATGTTCTAACAATTTGCAGTAATAATTTAGCCTCATTCTCCAATAAATGAGTTCCTTATATATCAGTATGTCCCAATTTAGAGGCTTTTGGATACTCACATTGAAGGCTGTCCCGTTTGGAAACATATCCTCAAAATGTTGTTTTCTGTTTCCTGGACCATAAGCTAAAACTGTTGACATTTGCACCGGAGATAACAGGTGTTATATTTTCAAATGTAAGTATTAGGTATCACCTTGCTTATATCTAACAGTACTATACACAAAACAGAATACTAAATGTTAAAAAACATTACTAAGTTGCAATTTTATAGATATTTCTTATTGGCTGTTTACACACAGTATAGTTTTAGGAGTTATAGCCCTATTTAAATATACACAAGTGAATTGCTTACAGCTTTTTTGATGTTTTAACACACGACTAACTCTCAAAATTGCAAGGTTGACCCATAGAACCCACAGCATAGTTGATGTTTATGTCTCACATGCTATTTTTACTAAAGTTATCTTACAGTGATCAAATTAATGTAGTTAATGTCTTTAATGAATTAAGCAAGTTGTGTTATTTTGCTACGTGGCTTATTCAAAGATGAACGATTTGGGTTTATTCATTAAGAGATTGTTATAATTTGCTTTTTTTCTAGCAATATTTGGCCACCTGGATGAGTCAACACATACCAGTTCTTTGTGATGATTTTTTTTTGCATTACACAAACAGAATAGAGACAACTCTGATATACTTGTAAATATATCATTAATAACTCAACACAAAAACAGTTATGTATGTTGTGTAGAACTTTTTATAGTCTTTTATTGCATAAAGTATTTAAAAAGAGTTGTGTCTATTACTTGAATTTGTGGTGCAAGAAACAAGGTACTTGACTGATTTGTGTAGCCAAATCTTTACAATTAAAAAAATGAAACACAAATAAGAACCCATAATAAATAATACAATTTTTTTTCCCAAATAAGAACAAATAAATAGTATCTCAGTTTTTTCCCCTATTCATGTATATTTGTTTTTCTGTTTTCTACCAGTCTTTGAAATTGCAGTATTTTTGTGTGTTTGTTTCAAAATAATGACAATAATGTTAAATAATTTTCTTTTTTTTTTTTGTAACTTAAATACAAACACGTTAAAATGCCAACCAACATACTGCAACCTTTTTCTGTTTGCTTAATTAACTTTAGAAACTGGATCAGCTTTAAAAGTCAAGCTCAAATAGGCATCAAATGTGCAAAATAAGCATTGCTTATAATAAGTGTATTTGGCAACATTTTAAGTGTGCTCTGCAAAGCAGCCTTAAAACATAAGCAAACCACAGTGGCTTTGCCAACCATGGTTTTGTTCAAATGATTGGTACAAAATGAGCCTTTGTCAATGTAATATTATTTCAATCGTTACAATTTTGAAAGTGAGTCGTGTTTGGAACACAAACAAAAGTACAACTGTCACTCCTGAAACTACAGTGTGTATGCTGCGAATGGGCCATGGTGAACATACTTTATCAGGTACTTAAACAGTGTTTTCAGATGGGTGAATGTTACTTCGAGCTGCATCAAAGTAAATTTTAAGCAATACTTTTATAGCACATGTAGGGCAACATTTTTGTTGGTTCTTATCTCTGTGATGTTTCTGTTAAGTTTGAAGTGGTCAGTTATAACAGGCATCTGTAAGGCTTCAGCAGGTTTCTGGAAGGAGTGTATGCTTCTCTCTTCATCTGTAAATGGTAACACACTTCGCTTGTGCAGGAATGAATGTGGCCTCCAGTAATCTCTGTTGAAATATTTGAACATTGTTAAAATCAGAGCATCATTTTTCTCATTTAGGCACTTGTGAAACACTTCCAGGAAGTTAACATTTATATCAGTAGTCTGAATGGTTCACTTTCTTTTGTTTTTCCAAGATGTGGTACAGTATTTTAGCAGGAATTCATTATTAAAAGATTGCAAATGAAAACACTAGGATGATTTCTAACCTGAAGTGGAATTTGCTGTACTGGGATGAGTATCTTGGAATGGCGTTTTTGTCCCAGCTCAGACTGTGGTACTGAAAGGGTCCAGGAGTATATGGAATATTGGCCTCCTCCTCTGCTGAGCCGGTCGTTTCAGAAAGCTGGACCACAGAAATAATGGGAATGGGCTGAGGGAAAAAAAATAGAGTTAAGTCTTAAATAGCAAGCTTAAACTGTTTTTAAAGTGTACCGTTTGTCAATAAAATATGCTTGTAAGACATCAAGGCCATTTTTATAATATAATTTACTCAAAAAATGAACTGGAATAAAATTTAAAAACTATATTTGACTGTTGTGTGTACTATGATGTTTTAGGTAACCGTTCAGCTTTTTTTAAATTCACCCTTAAAGCCATTCCTGGCCTCTTGAGAGAATATTTCATGGGTTTGTCCTTCAGTATGTCTTGTAGTTTATCCAGGTTGGCTCTCCTCATGTGACATCTGAACTCGGGAACTCTTCCACTTCCTGTTGAAGTTTCACCAAGCAATATCTTCCTTAGCCATCTGTTGTGCTGAGCACGTGCAGCCTGGATCTGCTCCTCATGAAGAGCCTTTCCTGAGCAAAATACAAGGTAAGAAAAAGTCATAGAATCTTACACTTAATGGATGCTGACAAATGTAACAGTCTGTGTGGAATTAAAATTTAAAATGTTTATTTTGCTAGCACACATTGTTATTCTTGAGGTGAACAACTAAGCAACTGAATTTTTTGTTGATGTTGTTGGTTTGGTAATCTTTAATCAAATCCTGACCACTTGCTTCTGTGTTTGGAGTGACAGTTTTTCACTGTTGAAGTCAGTTTGATGCATCAACCACAATATTCTTAGCCACGCCCCTCTTATCGTTAGTTTGCTAATAGGGAATGATGTGCATTAAGAAAGCCCCACCATTCAGTTAAAAGTATATCAACATACTTAAATAAATCTCAGTCATTTCCAGTTCGCACATACTTTAATTATTGCATAGCTTTCTGGAATACTTGATTCTGATTTTAATCAGTCGCTAGAGATAAAAAAAAAATGTATTCTCCAACTTAACAAACGATCCTGCTAAATGTAAACTGTGATTTAAAAACACAAAATCAACTACAATTTTAAATTATCACTCTCATAATTGCGACACGATGTCTCACAATTGTACACTACCTGACAAAAGTCTTGTCATCAATCCCAGTTGCAAGAGCAACAAATAATAACTTGACTTCTAGTTGATCATTTGGAAAAGTGACAGAGGTAGATTTTCCCAATGAATCATCTGTTGAACTGCATCCCAATAATCACAAATACTGCAAAAGACCTATTGGAACCCGCATGGACCCAAGATTCTCACAGAAATCAGTCAAGTTTGGTGAAGGAAAAATTATGGTTTGGGGTTACATTCTGTATGGGGGCATTCAAAAGATCTGTAGAGTGGATGGCAACATCAACATCCGGGGGTATCAAGACATTTGTACTGCCCATTACATTAGAAACCACAGAACCGGGCAAATTCTTCCGCAGGATAGCACTCCTCATACTTCAGTCTCCACGTCAAAGTTCCTGAAAGCAAAGAAGTTCAAGGTGCTCCAGGATTGGCCAGCCCAGTCACCAGACATGCACATTTTTGAGCATGTCTGGGGTTAGCCCTAACCCTAAGGAGGAGGCATTGAAGATGATTCCAAGCAATATTGATGAACTCTGGGAATCCTGCAAGTATGCTTTCTTTGACATTCCAGATGACTTTAATAAGTTATTTGAGTCAATGTAGAGATGTATGGATGCAGTCCTCCAAGCTCATGGGAGTCATACAGAATATGAATTCTTTTTCCACTGCAGCTTTATATTTTATACTGTACATTATTTCTGTTAAGTGACAAGACTTGAGCAAAGCCAGACCTTACTGTACTAATTAAATAATTAAAAATCAAGGCATGATCATTTTTTATTTTGGTAAAATAAGTGTAATCTAGAACAGGGGTTCCCAAACTTTTTAGCCAGTGACCCCCAAAATAATAATAACAATGCCAGTGACTCACGACCCCCAATATCCTGAGTTGGTTATAAATAAACCTTGCAAACGCAAAACGGCTCACACACACTAATAGGCCTACGTTTTTCTCAATTTTGGAGAACACCACTCGGAGTTCATCCTCCATGTTCAGCTGTGGCCTGTTTTTAATGTATGCAAGTGCCATAAAGGTGAGAGAAAGTTTACCCTGGTGTCATGATCTGCTGCATCTGACCCCATTGCTATGTCTTTAACATAATAGGTCCCCAGGGGTCGCAAACCAATGGGAAAAAAATTTATCATATGGACAAAACATGTTCATTCTAATAGTTTCTTAAAATTAATTAGGTTTTTGGTAATCACCAAGCGACCCCCCTGAGAGGTCCCGACCCCCACTTTGGGAACCACTAATCTAGAGGCCTTTGCCTTTCATATAAGACACTTCTGACACTAAACGATCAACTAGAAGTCAAGTTATTATTTGTTGTTCCTAAATCTTGGATAAGCAACAAGACTTTTTGTCAGGTAGTGTATATGTATAACTCTAAATATAAATATAGATATGAATCTTTTTTTTCCCTCTATTGTGGAATAAAGCAACCCTAATCTTGTGTGTTTATATGCAGAAAACCAAAGAAAAAGCAACACTAGAATTCAATAATGTTCTGTGAATAGCCATTATTTTATTTAGTTTTTTTTTCTTTTCTTTCAATTCAGTATTTCTTGTCCACATATTTATGGCAAATAGTAGGATTTATTTTTTTTTTCATATGAAGATAATCTTACCGGCCAAATGTATGCTCTGGGGAAGCTCTGGTCCAAACTGTGACTGAGGCTTGGAGTAAAGTTCAAAATCCTGAGATCTCTGAATCCAAGGCAGCCTAGTTCTGGAAAGCGTTGGCTTCAGTTTGTTCCCATGAAGAACGTTTTCTGTCCAAGGCTGTAAACCAATATGCATACCAAATGAATGCTTTTGGGGGGACAACAAATGCAAATATATCACATTCAGTTCTTCAATTAGGAGAAACTGCTAATGATAACATCAATCACAATCCGGAAGGTTTGCATTTTTGAGTGCTATGCTCATATTCAGCTGGGAACCATAAGTTACAAACTCTGAAAGGTAGATAAATCAATTTCATGCATACACATGCTTCATGGCGATGCTTTGTGTCCCATGAGTCAATCAGCATTAGCCCTGTCACCCTACTTGCAACGTAATACTGTCTTAAACTCTGGGGATCTGTAAAGAGGTGGGCAAGGTAGGTAAACATCAGTAAAACTCTATCTTCTTGCTTAAGCTCTTAGGAATTCCCATAAAGTTGTCATTGCACCGAGAGAGAAACATGACACTGATGGCGGTGGTATGGCATGACTTCAACAGCACCTTTCTTAGCTCCTCTATCCGAGCATCGTCTGGCCGCTTTGGGTGCTGGTTTGATTCAATACTGCTCTTAAAACCTGGGTAAAAGAAGCGAATACCAGTGGAGTTCTAGAAAGAGAATAAACAGTCATGTTGTTTATTTTGGTACCACTAATGATAGCAAAATTAGGGATATAATATAAAAAAACGCTAAACAGTACTGTTGAACTTAGATGTACTTTATGGAATTTTGTGCTAACCTTTGATAGTTCCCTGTAGAGTTGTTCTCCTCTTGGAATTGTAGAATTTGTTTCGACATTATGGTAATTGAATGTCTGACTGTCAGTTATGTTACTCAAAACCACATAAGGTTTTAACTTTTGTAAGTCATTACTTGCCCTGTGGACATCTTCAATGTTTCCCTGAAATAAAAACAAAACATTAATTCAGTGAAATGCTAACTCAGTTTCCCCCTATAGGAAACATGCAGTATGTCAGTGTTCAAAAAAATTATTGATTACTAATTGCATCATTAAAATTGTGTTTAAATTACTTTTCTAATTACTTTGTGTTAAAAGTATTATAATTACTTGCGTAACTTAAATACTTGACTCAATACTGCTTAAAATACATGTAGAACTTGCACTGACAAAAATTAACTCTTTATTCTTTAAATTTGCATTAACAGTACCTTTTAGTTTTTTTATTTGGTTTTTTTTTAAGCTTACAAAAGTTAATTGCATTACACACCAATATCATCATACACTGTAATAAAATGCTGGGTTCCACACAATGCCCTCATGTTGTCCCAATAAAAATTTATTAGGTTAACTTAATTGCTGTTACAAATTTAAGTGGATTAAACATGAAACTATTAGTTTGTCCCCAAAAAAAACATCAAGAATGATGTTGCTTCAACTCATTTTAAATAAGTAGTTTAAACAAGCAGCAAAAGCCATTTTTTGAGTGTATATTGACAAAATTCTTACTCAGTTCATTGTTTCTTAAGTGTACCATTGTCAGACAAATCTAACCTTTTTTATTGAAAAACAGAATTATTCTGCTAAATATATTTGTATAACAAAAACAGTAAACACAATACTCTGTAATGCACATTTATAAGTAACTGTAGTTAAATTACCTGTATTACCTACTCATAGACTGTATGATTTTGGACATACTGTCAAAATGTATGAGCAATTCATCACCTGAATGAAGTTTTTCAAATTTTTACACTTGTTCCGTTTCCACTGGACATATTCTCTATTGAAGTTGTCTAGAGGTGTGTACATTCTCTTCCGAATGTTGTGATGATCTGGTATATCCTGAGATTCCTGGGACTCTGCAGACCACCGCAGTTCTTCACTTTCAACATCCACTCCAAACTCCTTGTTTAAACTTAGAACCATGTCAGCTGAAGGGAAAAGGTTGTTGTGCACTGCTTCTTGAAGCTTTTTGGCTTGCCTAACGTGGCTTATACTAAAAAAAGTGAGTTAGAAAGATTTAGTGAGTTTTTACATGGTCACATTTTACAATGAGATTTCATTAGTTAATGTTAGTGTAATTACTGACATGAACTATTAATGGATAATGCTTGTACAGCATTTATTAAACATGCTAATGCATTATTAAAATCCACATTCATGCTTGTTCACATTGGTTAATGCACTGTGAGTTAACATGAACTAACAATTAATGATTTTATTTCCAGCAACTAAGGTTAGCAAAGATGAATAAACACTGTAATAAATATATTGTTCATAATTAGTTCATGTTAGTAAATGCATGAATTAATACACCCCTATTGTAAAGTGTGACCTTTTACACTGATAGTTTGATTCGGCTAGTTTGGTGTGGACTGAAGAATAAAACAAACCTTTGGTCCTGGTTCATATACCATTGACTTTTGTATCATTAGGTTGGAAAAAAAATGCCACTCCAGTGAACACTTTGCAAAACAGGACCAAATGTATGATTTTCTTTCTTTTCTTTTTTTTTTGTTTAGTCCACACCAAACAAACCAAGATAATCAATCTGCAAGTGCAAACAGATCTTTTAGAATTTCACCTAATTTTTTTTCCAGGTTTAAAAATAGCACTCAAATGATGCATCCAAGTACACACAATACATGTTACCATATTAACCTACTGGGAAAACTAAGCTGTCCTTTGGGTGTAATTGCAATTTTACCGTTTCATGGCTTCAAGACAGGCGTGAGGGACTGCATTTCTGATAAACACCAGAGGCTCCTTCATAATGGTCTCAAGTGGCTTGAGTAGGCAAATCGGGCTCAGACCCACGTCAAGCGTGTCATACAATCGCTCTGAGAAACCAAAGTCTGAGTTATACAGCACAGTCACCTGTTCCTCCTCATCTCCATCCAACCTGGAAAAGATCAGACCAGTCTGTATGATCTTCAGGAATGTTTGCTTTGCTGCACATTGGTAAATGTTCTGCACATGTGGGAGCGTTTTCTTACTTCATAGATACTGTACTCCACAGCCTTTTGACTGCTTGATCCTTCAGTCCTTCTAAAACAAAAAGGTGTAGAGCCTTATCCATCAGATGAAATCCAGTGAGAACGTTTATCCTTTTGTTTTCTTTTCCTCTGGTGCTTATAATATGACCAGACAGGACCCTTTGGATTGTTTCCTCAGGATAATGATTTAGCTGAAAGGCTTCTGCGTTTATTTGTAGAATTTCAGATGTCAATTTAAATAAAGTTGAAGTATTATTATACCTAAAGATATACATTATGCGACCAAATGGACAGTCTTCGTGGTCATTTTCATCTTCAGGATGGAGGGGGTATGCTAGCTCCACCTGGACTTTCAGCTGGGCGTTAGCCTCAAGATAATGACCTACTGGAATTGCAGTATCTGCGTTAATCTCTCTCTGTTCATTGTGCTCAGAGGCAGAACACCTAATGGGCAATGTCAGCTTTAAATATCTGCATCCTTGAAGGAGATCAGAAAGATCTAGTTTTGCTATGCCATGTGGATCACCATGTTCAGTATCTGGGTTGAAAGCAGTAGTCCATAGGTCCACAGTTGCTATTCTGGCATCATTGGGATCTGTCCCAAATATAGTTGGTTTACTACAGCATTTTTCATTATTTCTATCCCGATCATGGACTTCAATTTCTATTGGTGGACCTCTAAGAAACTCAACCAGCTTTCCACGGCTCATTAGTCCAGTAAAAATCACATTCACATCCCTGAAGCAGATATTAGCGCTATGATCGTAGCCTTTGGTTCTGTGAATAGGCATGTTGTGGAACTTGTACTGACAGTGGACAGGAAGACATTTTGCCTATTAAAAGATTAATTGAATTATTATATATGTTGAATAGTGCTACATATCATCTCTGAAATAGCATCGGAAAAGACTTGTGATATTGAGATCATACCTGGATGGGAGTTGATGGCAGAGAACAAGCTGATAAAACTCTAATGACTAGTGGATTGAGTTCAACCTTTAACTCCTCGGATATAAGTTGCTGATCCAAAGTGACATTCCAGAATCCCTCTTTTACTCCTCCAGAGCAAATTCCCAAGGAGTCTGTGAGCGTCGTAATCCCTAAAGTGAAGACACAGTCATGCCAGCAAGGCAGCTAATGCATGAAATATGTACTGCAGATATTCCACTGTTGAGCATTTGGCGTCAATAGGGTTTGTATAACATTTTATGATAAATATAAAGTTGACAAAATTATTATCCCTTGTCTTAATTGTTCTTCAAATATTTCTATTTAACAGTGCCATTTAAAAGAGAGGAGATTTTTAAACATAATAGTTTTAATATCTATTTTCAAATAACTAATTTATCATTTATTTTGTCTTTGCCATGGTGGCAGCACATACTATTATACTAGCCATTTTGCAAGATACTAGCATTTATGTGATTTAAAGGTCTAATGAAATTAAAGTTATTTTGGTGTTATTATCAGTATTGTTAGTTTTTAGGATATCTATAAGTTGGTGTGCTTCAAAACAGTGACATTATTTGCATTTAGAAGATATAAAACGGATATATACATGTAAGGCTTATAGTTTGTCACTTCCGCCTAATTGGATCAACAGGTTTTTTTTTTTTTAAGTCACCTCATACTTCAGTTTCTCATCAAATCATGACCAATCAAATGCTCTCTAGTATCTGACATGCCCCGACGTCCTTCAAGATGCTTCACATTTAATGCTTGTGAGCTCAACCACTTCCACTAGCAGAGCAGTGATAAAGCAAAACGCTATTGGAGCTTCTCTTTGTCCCACCTTCTCTTTGTGTTTCGGTTAAGATCACGTCTGGCATCAAATGAAAATGCACATTTCAAAGCATTTCACAGGACCTTTAACTAGGTTAATAAGGTTACTTTGGTTTGGTGACAAGATTGGTGAATTAGGTGAATCATTGGACCAGCCAATTGAAAAAAATATATATTTCTTAAGGGGACTAATAATACTGAATCAAGCATTTAAAATTATTTAATAAAATTTAAAAGTATTTAATTCAACCCAACAACAACAACAAAAAAAGACTTTTTCCAGAAGAAAATTATAATGGGAAATACTGTGGAAAAATTGTCCTTGCCCTTTGAAAAATTGTTAATTTTACAGGAGGACCAATTATTTTGTCTTTATATAGTTCATGTAAAGGTAAATCTAAATTTTTAGTGGTCAAGAAACAGTTCCTTGTTATAAATTACTTTTTAATGACGGTTTTAAAAATACCATAGTAATCTTAATACATCGTTAATATATTAATTGTCAATTTTAATCACTTTAATAAATATATTCTGATTTTTTTTTCTTTCTTTTTTTTAAGTATTATCAACTTAAATTCTACCAATACCAATAATTCTAATAAAGTGGATATAAGAATTAAAATGAATAAAAGTTTGGCAACATAACAGAATTGAATCATATCCTCCATCCTGTTAAGTGCAACTCTGCAATGCAAGCAGCTACACGTGATCTGTCTGGGGCGGCTTTATGGGAACAAGGCTCAAATATTTCCCAAGTGAAGGCTTTCATCAGGGTCTCCCGCTGGGGGTCGGGATGAAACGCATCAAACGCTGAAAAAGCAATTGGCTGGTGCCATTCCACAGCCAATTAGAGGCTAAGTAGCACAGACCCTGCAGGGAAGATCCACCCCACAGTGCTCATGAATAAGGGAAACAGCCCCTACATGGCTAGTTGCCATTGTTTATGATGTATTATATAAACATAATAACATATATAAGCTTTACTTACTGGAAGGGCATGGAAGCCATTGAATTGCTGAACAGCTTTGGCTCACAAAACTCTATTTTAAAACTATAATAGATATTTTGGTTGGTAATACTACAAGAATATGTTTACTTGTTTAAAATGTATTCGATTGCTTTCTGAGGTTGCTTTGTAGAAATTACCTGCAAGAAGAGGAGTAAAACTGAGTTCCAATGAGGCGGCCTCCTTTTCCAGACTGACCTCTGTGTGTTCTGTGATCTCTGGGAAAAGTGTCTTCTTAGTGGGCACCATTTGGCCCTTGTCTTTTAAGTCACTTTTAATAGGGACTAAATTGAAAGAGACAAAAAAGTGTAATTGTCATGTTGTCATATAATTGTCAAATGCATTTATAACTTTACCAACTTTATTTTTTTCAAAATCACTACTTTGTCAAAAACATCAGTAACACTTTATTACACACTATGAGCCATTTATTAAGCATTAGAAAATAGTGAATTCATTATCTGTTAAGCATTAACTCTACATAAATAAACGTTAGTAAGCACTTTATAACTGAAGCTACAAATGCTCTATTCTTGACTTACAACCAAATTTATAATGTGCTTTATAACTGTACTTTCATATTTTGTTGATTATTTATTTTTCATTACTAAATTAAGTATTGCATTATTTACAAACCAGTTATTTAAGCATAGTTGGTGGTTTTTAAAGATCATTCAGAATGAGTTAATAAACTATTAAAATTAACATTTATAATTCTTATTATTCAGGCATATAGTAATAGTTAATTTGTGTGTTAGTAAATGCTTTATTAACTCAACTTCATCCAGTTTTGTGACCTAATCTAATGTGAGGACTATTTAAGCTTTATAAATCCTTTATAAATGATAATTAAAGGCTCAGTTATATTCGAAACAGAAAAAAAAAAAAA